>CM034302.1:48525491-48547473 GCA_019925795.1 Dendrobium chrysotoxum
TTTCAGTTTAGGGTTTAAGACCCTAAACCATAATCAATTAAAACCAAACCCTAAATACTAAAATCCTAATCATGAACTCCAAACTTTAAACAATAACCTTTAAACTTAAATCATATACCCTAAACCCAAAACCTAAACCCTAAACATTAAAACAGACACCCTAAACTCTATGCTGGAAAACCTAAACCATAAGCTATAACCTTTAACCTTAACTTTAAACCTCAAATCCCAAGCCACATAAACCTTAAACCTAAACCTTAAACCCTAACCCCTAAACCCTAAACCTTAAACCCTAAAATATATAACTTAGACTATAATCCCTATACTCTTAGTAACCTTTAACCTTAAGTTTAAAACTCAAAACCTAAACCCTAAACCTTAAACCTAAATCTTAAACCCTAAGCCCTAAATTCTTAACCCTAAAACCTAAACCCAATTCTCTAATCCCCCTAAAACCCTAAACCCTAAACCCTAAAACCTATAAACCCTAAATCCTAAAGCCTAAACCCTAAAACCCTAAACCATAAACCCTAATTCCTTAACACTAAACCTCAAACCCTAACCTATAAACCCTAAACCCTAAAAACCCTAAACCCTAAACCCAAAACCCTAAACCCTAAACCATAAAACCCTAATGTTGCAAATATGGTTTTGATGATGATAAACATGTTTCCAGTGTGTTTTGCTTGGCTAACCCGTTTCAGGCACAAAAGATCACGAGCCACTCAAGCCAACTCAAGATCGGGTCCAAGTGTGTCCAATGTACAATTTTTCTTTTTCCTGAGACAATTGTAATGTAACTAATTCCCCAGCTAAGTAACCTTGCACACACAAACTCAGGGGGAGAGCTTGAGTGAATTAGAGTTTCTGTTCATTTTTTGTTCAGATCGTCTTGGACGATATTCACATCCTCCTGGACGATCAGGTAAAAACAAAAATCTAAATTAGGGTGACTAAGTTAAGAGGGTCTGATTAAGCAGATCATCCTGGACGATCTTTGCATCGTACGGGATGATATGCTCAAATTAGAAATTCTCAGCTGCCAGATCAAGTTAGGCAAGTTTTTATTTTAAGTTATTTGGTCTGATCGTCCCGGATGATACGTGTATCGTCCTGGACGATTCAGTACAATCATGCCTAATTTCATCTGGTAATTAAGGAAAGCAATTTATTTTTAATTGATACAATCATATCGTCCTGGACGATCGCAGGATCATCCCAGACGATCATGATCTTCTAGTGCATTTCAGCTGTACGACCCGAACTGTGTATAGGATGATTTTGGCACTTTTTGAACTAATCGTAAAGGATGATATTCTGATCATCCTGGATGATCAAGTCATTTTTTGGTCATCCAGCAAAAGTTTCTCTAGACGACTCGAACTATCTTCTAGACGATATTCCTCGATTTGTACTAATCATCCCGGTCGATCACAGGATCGTACGGGATGATATGAATAATTTTTTGTACTGATCGTCTAGAAGAGCTAGATCGTCCAGGCTAAAACAGCTGAATTTGAACTGATCGTACAGGATGATATACCGATCATCCTAGATGATCTTTGCCGACCAGTTGAGATTTAGGGCAAATTTTAAGCCCTCCTATAAAGAACTTTTTCTTGAAATAAGAACAATCATTTGCCACTTTCCTTCCCCGAGAAACCCTAGAGAGAGAGAGAGTTTAGGAGAGAGAAAGAGGATCTTGTGAGGGGGAGTTAGTGAGGGATTCACTAAGGTTGCTCCAAGCACGGATCAGAGTCATCTTCTCCGCTCGTCGTCTTTCATCTAGTTGGTGTTCGTTATGGGAGGATCGTTCGCAAGAAGATCTGGGGTTCTCTGCCCGCTTCAGGTAGAAGAAAAAGGAGGTCGGGTTCTCTGCCTCACTGTGTGGTGAAAAGGAGGTTTTGTATAGGCTTCTCCGCCTTGCTGTGGGAGCAAAAGGAGAGACACTTTTTGTTTAGTGTAATACCTGAAGGGGAGGCTCCGGGGACTGGACGTAGGTCAAGTTGACCGAACCACTATAAAATCTGGTTTGCTTTTTTGATTCTGTTCTGCACTTTACTTTTCTGATATTAACTACTTGGGTGAATATCTGTGATTAATCTTTTTGTTCTTGTTTACTTATTTCCACTGCTAAGTATCAAAAATATTTTTCTGTTCCTCATGAAATTTTTAGATAACCAATTCACCCCCCCCTCTTGGTTAGCCTCGGGACTAGTTCACTAGGGCTTAACATCCCTATTGAACTTTCAAGTGGTATCAGAGCGGGATTCAAAATTTAAGTTTAAAAACTTTTGAATTTGATCCATGACTAACTATAACAATCGTAATACTGCTGAAGGTTATTCTATTATAAGACCACCGTTGTTTGATAATATTCCTTTTGATTTTTAGATAACACGCATGTCTACTTTTCTTTAATCGATTGACTATCGCATGTGGATGTTAGTTAAGGATGGATACGAACCACCTTTTAGATTGATTAACAATGTGAAAATTGAACTCCCGTTTGCAGATTAGACTTTTGATGATCGTGATTTAGCACAGTTAAATGCAAAATATTTGAACTATTTCTTTTGTGCATTAAAATCTGAAGACTATATCCGTGTTTCTACTTGTACAACGGGTAAAGAAATCTGGGATAGATTGTGTATAATATATGAAGGTACAACTGAAGTCAAATAGTCTAGGTTAAACATCTTATTACATGATTACGAACTTTTTTGCATGAAACCTTGTGAGGTGATTTCAGAAATGTATACAAGGTTCACTCAAATCGTTACCTCTTTGCATGCTCTAGGAAGAGAACTAACTAATTACGAAAGAGTGAACAAAATTCTTAGATATTTGCCTTCTTCTTACGATGCTAAGATTACTGCGATCACAGAATCTAAAGATTTAAATACTTACTCCATTGACAGCTTACTTGGATCACTAATTGCTTACGAGCAAGGGGTGAACCAAAGACAACTTGATGCAGGTGAACGAAAGAAGGAGGAGACAGCGGCGCTAAAGGCCAAAGATTCAGATGCTAGCACTTCCGGGTCTGATAGCGATGATGTTGCCTTAATCATAAGGCAATTCAAGAGCTTTCTAAGGAAGAAGAATAAAAATTTTTAAAAGTGAAACAAAGGTAAGACCAGTAGAAACATTAAAGGTTCATCTGAATCTGTTTGTTTTGAATGCAGGAAGCTTGGATACATAAAGGCGGATTGTCCTATACTCAAGGCTCACCCAAGCAAGGAGAAGGGTGAGCAGAAACCAAAGTTCAGAAAGGATAAGAAGCAAATTCAGAAGGCGTTCTGGGCAGAATCTGAATCCGACTCCTCTGAGACTGAAGCTAAAGAGGAGGAAAAAAATTTGTGTCTGATGGCTGATGATCACCCTGGTCAGTCGAATTAGGAAGAGGTATGTGAGCTTACTTACGATCAATTATTTGAAGTATCTAAAAAAATTCATGTACCGTATAGGAAGCTTAAGAAAACCCATGCTAACTTGAAACTGGATTATCTGACTTTGCAAAAAGAGCATGATGTGTTGATTAAGGATCATTCCACTATTGATAGTAATCACATGTCTTTACTAGATGAGTTTGATGAACTGAATAGAAAGCATTCTGATTTAATTATTGAGCATGATGCATTAAAAATATCGCATGTTGAATTATAAGCTACCTTTAAGAAATTGAATGATATGGCATGTGAATTAGAAAGTAATGAAAGTGCAAGAACTTTTGAGATTGCTAGTCTTAACAAGGAGAATGAATTTTTAAGAGTGAAAATTGCTGCTTTTGAAAAGAACAAAAAACTACCTACTTTTGAATAGTTTTATGCACCGCCGCCTTTTGAAAAATCTATTGCAAGTTCATCAAAGCATGTTTCATACACTTCTAGGAAGAGGCAGTATCACTCACGACGTTTAGTTAATCCTTTTCCTGGTGTTAGATGTTTTTCATGTGGCATGTTAGGACACATTTCCTACACCTACACTGTTCACCGTAGTACACATTGGGTGTGGAGACCCAAACTGCCTGTTTCACAGCACAGCATGCATGCATTACATTCTTCTTTTCATAAGAAGGAACCCAAACATGTTTGGGTTCCTAAGACTGACATTTGATATTTTTGTAGGGGTGCTCTCACACAAGACCTCGTGAGAGCATGTGGTACCTGGACGGTGATTGTTCGAGACACATGACTGGAGATGCAAATCAGTTCATTTCGCTGGAGGCCAGAGCTGGAGGCAAGGTTACAGTTGGAGATAACACCACTAGGAAGGTGGTAGGCACAGGTATAATTAGTGATTCAAAGAATTTTATGATTGATAATATTTTACTTGTAAATGGACTGAAACACAACTTGCTGAGCATCAGTCAACTTTGTGACAAGGGATACAACATCAAATTCCTGCCCACTGGCTGCATTTTAAGCTTAAATAATGAAGTTATTTTGCAGGGGCAAAGGATTAACAACGTCTACAAGCTGGATGTAAGTTGCATTAAATCTGATAATTCAATTTGCTTAAAAAATGCTGCTGATGAGTCTTGGTTATGACATAGGAGATTGAGTCATGCCAGTATGAAAACCCTTAGGAGAGTCACCCAAAAGGACTTAGTTAGAGGTGTGCCCAAGCTTAAGTTCACTAAGGATCACCTGTGTGATGCCTGTTAGTTGGGGAAGCAAGTCCAGTCCTCTTTTCACTCTGTTAAGGACATTAGCACCTATAGACCTTTAGAAGTTCTTCACATGGACCTCTTTGGACCCATTAGCATGCCAGCTTAGGGGGGAGAGTCTATGGGTTTGTGACTATAGATGATTATTCGAGGTTCACTTGGGTGAAATTTTTGTCGCATAAATCTGAGTCATTTGATGAGTTTAGATCTTTCTCTACTTGGATTCAGAAGAAGTTAGGATATGAGATTATTACCATCCATAGTGATCACGGAGGGGAGTTTGAAAATGAAAGATTTGGAAGCTTTTGTGAGGAGCAAGGGATTAGTCACAATTTTTTAGCTCCTAGGACCCCCCAGCAAAACGGGGTAGCTGAAAGGAAGAACAGGACCTTAGTGGAAGCCGCTAGAGCCATGCTTGTTGAGTATTCGCTTCCAAAATACTTTTGGGCTGAAGCGGTGAACATTGCCTGTTATTTGCTAAATAGGGTGAATGTGAGAGTCAAACTGAACAAGACACCTTATGAGATCATTAAGGGTAGAACTCCAAATCTGTCCCACCTCCATGTCTTTGGCTGTAAGGTTTTCATTCTGAACAACGGGAAATCACCCTTAGGAAAATTTGACCCCAAATCTGATGAAGGAGTGTTCTTAGGATATTCAAGTGTGGGGAAATCTTTTAGGGTGTTCAATAAGAGGACTTTGGTGGTGGAAGAAATAACCCATGTAGTGTTTGATGAATCTGATCATAAGGAGTCTAGATCTGAAGTAGAAGATAAAGAGATTGGTGAGGTTACCCAATGGTTTGGAAATGCAAATCTGGAGGAGAGGGTAGAACCTTAAATAATATTGTTCGAGTCATCCTAACGAACAGATCGTAGGAGACCCTTCTGAAGGTGTTAGGACTAGGCATGGACTTAGGAAAGAAGTAAACCATTCTACCTTTATCTCAATGACTGAACCCACCAACATCAATCAAGCCCTTCCGGATGAGTTTTGGATCTTAGCTATGCAAGAAGAATTGAATCAATTTGTAAGGAATGATGTTTGGGAGCTAGTAGAAAGACATAAAAATCAAAGTATTGTGGGAACCAAGTGGGTATTTAAGAATAAGATGAATGATTCTGGTGTGGTGGTAGGAAATAAGGCAAGATTTGTGGCTAAGGGGCATAATCAGATAGAAGGGATTGATTTTGAGGGGACTTTTACCCCTATAGCTAGATTGGAAGCCATTAGAGTGCTACTAGCCTTTGCCTGTTATAAGGAATTTAAGCTATTTCAAATGGATGTCAAGAGTGCCTTTTTAAATGGGGTAATAAAAGAAGATATTTTTGTAGAACAACCCCAAGGTTTTGAAAGTTCCCAATATCCAAATCATATTTATAAATTAAAAAAGGCCTTATATGGATTGAAACAGGCACCCAGAGCTTGGTATGAGAGGCTTAGCACATTCCTGTTAGAAAGAGAGTTTGTTAAGGGGAGCGTAGACACCACCCTTTTTCTGAGGAGATTAGGGGATGGCTTACTCATTGTCCAGATCTATGTTGATGATATAATTTTTGGATCTTCTGATAAATATTTATGTGATGAGTTTTATAAAATATCGAGTAAGGAGTTTGAGATGAGTATGATGGGAGAATTGTCCTACTTTTTGGGGTTTAGCATAAGGCAAATGGATGATGGAACCTTTCTCAATCAATCTAAATACACTAAGGACATTTTCAAGAAATATGAAATGGACAAAGCCAAGCTAATCAATACTCCCATGACCTCCTCAGTTCAGTTAGATAAGGATTCAAGTGGAAAATCTATTGATCAGAAGAAGTATAGAGGAATAATAGGATCACTGCTTTACCTGACTGCTAGCCGACCTGATATCATGTTTAGTGTCTGTCTTTGCGCTAGGTTTCAGGCTGATCCTAAAGAGTCCCACCCGACTGTTGTTAAGAGAATTCTTAGATATCTTTTAGGGAGCCCAAACCTAGGAATCTGGTACCCTAGACACCGCACCTCTTTTGAGATCATTGGATATTATGATTCTGACTTTGCAGGGTGTAGGGTGGATAGAAAGAGCACCTCTGGAACTTGTCAATTCATAGGATAGTCTTTAGTCTCCTGGTCTAGTAGAAAATGGAACTCAGTTTCACTTTCCACTGTTGAAGCTGAGTACATTGCCTTAGGGAGTTGTGTGGCCCAAGTTCTTTGGTTGAAGCAACAAGTCTTGGATTTAGGATTACCTGTTGGCACAATTTCTATTCTGTGTGATAATACTAGTGCCATCTGTATCTCTAAGAATCCAATCCAACATTCTAAGACCAAACACATTGATATAAGGCATCACTTCATTAGGGACCATGTTACAAAATGGGACATTGAGCTACATCATGTAGCAACTGAAAATCAGCTGGCTGACATATATTCACTAAACCACTGGCCTTTGACTCATTCAGCATTTTGAGAACCAGATTAGGAGTGATTGATATAAATGCTTGATTCTGATGACTGTTGATTTCTGATTGTTCTGATTGATATTCTGTTTTCTGTTAGTTAGTTTTTGGTTTGATTATTTGCTTTTAGTTGATTTTATTTCTTCTACTGATTTTTGTTTTAGCCTTGCTGTTAGTTTTATTTGAGCATTTACTTTGATGTGATTTTTTACCTGCTTTTTATTCACTGGTTCATATCTTGCACTTATTATTTTATGCTTTTCAAAATCTGATCACCGCTCACTACTTTTGATAATCTGAATTTCTGACTGGGAGTTTTACCTTATTTTTATTTGGAAGCTGGTAAGTAGTGATTGATTCCACTGAATCTGTTAAAGGGAAGAAACATTGATGATTGTTTCTCTTCCTCTAACTCCTTTACTGCTGTATAGTTTCTTTTGGATAAAAATCCTCTTCAAAATTAAAATGTTAGTTTTTGAAATAGAGATTATTTTATCTTCCTACAGTAATCTACCTCATATCAATAGTGTTTTTAAAGTCTTGAGTCATTATTTTGATTTTCTAAACCAAGTGATTGCATTTATCATATGACGTCTGGCTTTTGTTTTATGAATTACTCTTCCTTATCATGGAGAGCATCTCGTATATCTGGAAGGTAATTTCACAGCTGAGACTAGTTAACAATTATGAAAAGAAGAAAGCTTACAAAAGATGCACAATGCGCCAAATCAATTGAAAAAGAGGCACAAAATGAGCCCAAAGCTGAAAAGATGCGAAATGTCACCAACTAAAAGATACACAAAGTGTATCAAAAATAAAAAGATGTGTAAAGCGCCAAATAAATTGAAAAAGAGGCATAAAATGAGCCCAACCAAGCTTTCTTTCCTTTCAGATCATTAAAGGTCTTAGAGAAATCCGTGCGCCACTTAATACTTTCAAAAGCATGTGTTTGAAAATCCTGATTTCTGATTTTTTACTTTGTAGCACTATTATATCAGATATTTTTTTGCAATGAGGCTTGAAAAGATCTCTTTTCAAATCTAATTTCTTTTCTTTTGAATCAGATTTTTGTTTTGAAAGAGGTTTGCATCGATAAGGTGCCCGGGGTCGGAGTTACGAAAGTTGATTTTTCCAACCTTTTCTGGATTTCTGTACTGTTAATCATCTTCTTATTGGTTTTTGGATCGAAAATCAAGGGAGTATTCTGTTTTACTGAAGCAGACTGGTCAAAAAAAAATCATTGTTTTTTCTGTCTTCTTGTTCCAAGTTGATCAAATGGCTGATATTGCACCAATTATTGGCCATCGTCCTGGACGATCCACTTTATCGTCCTGGATGATCCACATGTCAAGCCGCTGGACGATTCGAATTCGGCCCGTCCGACATATTTATTGCATATCATCATGGATGATCCACCTAATCATCCTGGATGATACTTTTCGTCAATGTTCGTCTAGCCTGACTCCTCGAGACGATCGTCTGTGTCAAATCGTCCTGGACGATCGGATCGCTTTTTTGACCAATCATCCTGGTCGTAATTATTGCACCTATCGTCTTGGATGATCTCGCGATCATACGGGACGATCAGGACAAAATCTATTTAAACAGCTATTTTCTTAAGGATTTTCCGCACTCTTTCTTCCAATCTTACTCTACTTCCCTTCACTTTTGATTTCTAATAGCTGGTGGCAAACGTCCGCGGCAAAAGGGTGCGAGTTCCTCTCGGGGACATGTTGATCCTTGCTTCCTAAATGCAGCCGATCAGGCTGCTTTCGAGTGCTATCGTGATGTGGGGATCACACATTCTAAAATAGTAAATCCCTGCACCCTCACCTATCCTATTTTTGATCTGTTCGCACACACCTCCCTCACCTTCATCCTGACCTTAGCCTTTCCTTTTAATCTTGAACTCCTTCAAATTTTCTTTGCCAATTTGCGCATTTCCGCGGACTATTCCACTCTTCGCTTATATGTCAATCAACAACCCGTGGAACTAACTACACATGATTTTTACAATATTCGTAACCTTTCTACCATTGGCGACAAACTCCACACACTTATCACCGATCCTGACTATGATTGGAGTGTCGCCAATCACTTCCTTCGCAATACAAATGCACCCAATCATGACAACGCTTGCACTTCACTTCTTAAGGACGCACAGACAATTGAGCATGTCCTTCGTTCCTCTGTCATTCCAAAGGTGGGGGATTAAATTCACATCACCCTGTTACTGTCCTTGACCACATACTACATCATGGCCCGTAGAGAGTTTAATGCCTCTGACCTTATTATCCGATACATAGAACACCTCACCACTATTAGAGATCCGAGTCACAGGCGTCGCCCAAATCTAGCTTTAGGTCATCTCATTCAATATACCTTAGAAATAAAATATGACCTTAAGTATCCTTTCCCTCCCTATGTCCCTCCTTCCTTCTTCACAAACAACTCATTCCACGTCCTACACAACACCCGACTACATCCGGAGTCCGCCCCGGATGTCAAGGAGGAAGGGGAAGAGGCTATTCCAGTTTTTGCTGCACCTGAGGCACCTGCTCCCCTTTGCATTGCCTGTCCCTTTGACCACCTGGTGCAGTGCTTCGATCAATGGGAGGCAAGATTCGACTCCTATGTGGTTGCCCAGGAGCAGCGGCACACCGAGGACATCCAGCGCTTCACTGACTATGCTGTGCAGCAGCAACAACAGCATGACCAGGACATTGCCTGGATTGGAGCCCATTTTCAAGCCATTCACCACTACTTCAACCTACCACCACCACCTCCTTCTTCCGATCAGGATCTGCCTCCGTTCTAGTTTTCTATTTTGTAGTTGTTTTCTTTTCTATTCTGTACTGATGTTTTAGTATTTCTGTTTACCCTCCTCCTTTTTGTGATGTCAAAAGGGGGAGTCAATTGTAGTCGTTTCTGTTTTTGTTATGTGTTATGTTTCCTGTATTGATTTAGTTGTTAAATGAAAATTTGAAAAAATATTTATTTTTCGATCTCCTAGTTATTTTTTTATTTTCAAACTACTGAACAAATGTTTGCCATCATCAAAAAGGGGGAGATTGTTGCAAATCTGGTTTTAATGATGACAAACATGTTTCCAATGTGTTTTGCTTGGCTAACCCGTTTCAGGCACAAAAGATAACGAGCTACTCAAGCCAACTCAAGATCGGGTCCAAGTGTGTCCAATGTACTGTTTTTCTTTTTCTTGAGTCAATTATAATATAACTGATCCCCCAGCTAAGTAACCTTGCACACACACACTCAGGGGGAGAGCTTGAGTGAATTAGAGTTTCTGTTCATTTTTGTTCAGATCGTCCTGGACGATATTCACATCGTCCTTGACGATCAGGTAAAAATAGAAACCCTAATTTGGGCGACTAAGTTAAGAGGGTCTGATTAAGCAGATCGTCCTTGACGATGTTTGGATCGTACGGGATGATATGCTCAAATCAGAAATTCTCAGCCGCCAGATCAAGTTAGGCAAGTTTTTATTTTAAGTTATTTGGTCTGATCGTCCCGGACGATACGTGTATCATCCTGGATGATTCAGTACAATTATGCCTAATTTAATCTGGTAATTAAGGAAAGCAATTTATTTTTGATTGATACGATCATATCGTCCTGGACGTTCGTAGGATCGTCTTGAATGATCATGATCGTCTAGTGCATTTCAGCTGTACAACCCGAACTGTGTATAGGACGATTTGGGCACTTTTTGAACTAATCGTACAGGATGATATCCCAATCGTCCTAGACGATCAAGTCATTTTTTGGTCGTCCAGCACAAGTTTCTCTGGATGACCCGAACTGTCTTATGGATGATATTCCTCGATTTGCACTAATCATCCCGGACGATCGCAGGATCGTACGGGACGATATGAACAATTTTTTGTACTGATCATCCAGAAGAGCCAGATCATCCAGGTTGAAACAGCTGAATTTGAACTGATTGTTCGTCCTAGACGATCTTTGCCGACCAGTTGAAATTTAGGGCAAATTTTAAGCCCTCATATAAAAGAACTTTTTCTTGAAATAAGAAAAATCTTTTGCCACTTTCCTTCCCATAGAAACCCTAGAGAGAGAGAGAGAGAGAGAGGATCTTGTGAGGGGGAGTTAGTGAGGGATTCTCTAAGGTTGCTCCAAGCACGGATCAGAGTCGTCTTGTCCGCTCGTCGTCTTTCGTCTAGTTGGTGTTCGTTGTGGGAGGATCGTTCGCAAGAAGATCCGGGGTTCTCTGCCCGCTTCAGGTGGAAGCAAAAGGAGGTCGGGTTCTCTGCCTCACCGTGTGGTGAAAAGAAGGTTTTGTACAGGCTTCCCTGCCTTGCTGTGAGAGCAAAAGGAGAGACACTTTTTGTTTAGTGCAACACCCAGAGGGGAGGCTCCGGGGACTAGACGTAGGTCAATTTGACCGAACCACTATAAAATCTGGTTTGCTTTTCTGATTTTGTTTTGCACTTTACTTTTGTGATATTAACTGCTTGGGTGAATATCTGTGATTGAACTTTTTGTTCTTATTTACTTATTTCCGCTGTAAAGTATCGAAAAGATTTTTTTATTCCTCGTAAAATTTTTAAATAACCAATTCACCCCCCTCTTGGTTATCCTCGGGACTAGTTTACTTAGGCTTAACATCACTATCGAACTTTCACCTAAACCCTAAACCCTAAATCCTAAACCCTAAACCCTAAAAACCCTAGACACTAAAAACTCTAAACCCTAAATCTTAAACCCTAAGCCCCGCCCCCCCCCCCCCCCCAAAAAAAAAAACCCTAAAACTATTAACGCTAAACCATAAACCCTAAAAACCCTATAAAATGCTAAACCCTAAACCCTAAAAAAATACTTTAAACCCTAAAAACCCTAAAACCCTAAAAAACCCTAAACCTCTAAACGCTAAAGACCCTAAAAAAAGCCCTAAAACCATAAATCCTAAACCCTAAACCATAAAACTCTAAATCCTAAACCCAAAAAACCCTAAACAAAACCCTAAAACCCTAAACCTTAAGCCCTAAACCCAAAAGAATAAACCTAAACCCTAAACCCTAAACCATAAACACTAAACCCTAACCTTAAAAATCCTTAAAAATCCTAAAAAACCTTGTATCTTAAACCCTAAACCCTTCAAAAACCCTACACCCTAAAACCCTAAAAAACCCTAAACCCTAAACCCAAAACCTTAAACCCTAAACCCTAACCCCTAAAAACCCTAAACCCTAAACCATAAACACTAAACCCTAAACCCTAAAAACCCTAAAAAAAAACCTAAAACCCTAAACCCTAAATCTTAAAAATTCTAAGAAACCCTAAAAAATCCTTAATCCTAGAACCTAAACCCTAAAAACCCTAAGAAAAAAAAACCCTAAAACCCTAAACCCTAAACCTTAAACCCAAAAAACCATAAAAAACCCTAAACCCTAAGCCCTAAACAATAAAAGAACTGTAAACCATATACCCTAAAAATCTTAAACCATAAACCCTAAATCCAGAACACTAAACTGAAAGTTCGAAAGGGATGTTAAGCCCTAGTGAACTAGTCCCGAGGCTAACCAAGAGGGGGGGTGAATTGGTTATTTTAAAATTTCACGATAACTATGAAAATCTTTTCGATACTTAGCAGCGGAAATAAGTAAACAATAACGAAAAGATCAACCAATGATATTCACCCAAGCAGTTTATATTGAAAAGTAAAGTGCAAAACTGAATCAGAAAAGCAAACCAGATTTTATAGTGGTTCGGTCAACTTGACCTACGTCCACTCCCCGGAGCCTCCCCTCCGGGTATTGCACCAAACAGAAGTGTCTCTCCTTTTGCTCCCACAGCAAGGCGGAGAAGCCTGTACAAAAATCTCCTTTTCACCACACGGTGAGGCAGAGAACCCGACCTCCTTTCGCTTCCTTCTGAAGCAGGTAGAGAACCTTCGAACTCCTTTCGCTTCCTCCTGAAGCAGGCAGAGAACCTACGAACTCCTTTCGCTTCCTCCTGAAGCGGGCAGAGAACCCGGATCTTCTTGCGAACGATCCTCCCACGACGAACACTGACTAGATGAAAGACGACGAGCGGAGAAGACGACTCTGATCCGTGCTCGGAGCAACCTTAGTGAATCTCTCACTAACTCCCCCTCACAAGATCTTCTCTCTCTCTCAACTCTCTCTTCTCTCTAGGGTTTCTCAGGGAAGGAAGGCAGCAAAAGATTTTTCCAAAAATTAGAAAAAGTTCTCTTAAAGGAGGGCTTAAAATTTGCCCTAAATCTCAACTTGTCGGCCAAGATCGTCCAGGACGATCGGTAGATCGTCCTGTACGATCAGTTCAAATTCAGCTGTTTCAGCCTGGACGATCTGGCTCTTCTGGACGATCAGTAGAAAAAGTTATTCATATCGTCCCGTACGATCCTGCGATCGTCCGGGATGATTAGTTCAAATTGAAGGAAATCGTCCAGAAGACAGTTCGGGTCGTCCAGAGAAATCTTTACTGGACGACCAAAAAATGACTTGATCATCCCGGAAGATAGGGTAATCGTCCGGTACGATTAGTTCAAAAAGGCCCCAAATCGTCCTGTACATAGTTCTGGACGTACAGCTGAAATGCACAAGACGATCACGATCGTCCGGGACGATCCTGCGATCGTCCAGGACGATGTGATCGTATAAATTAAACATTAATTGCTTTCCTTAATTACTAGACTAATTTAGGCATGATTGTAGTGAATCGTCCAGGACGATACACGTATCGTCCGGGATGATCAGACCAAAATACTTAAAATAAAACTTGCCTAACTTAATTTGGCGGCTGGGAATTTCTGATTTGAGAATATCGTCCCATACGATCCAAAGATCGTCCAGGACGATCTGCTTAATCAGACCTTCTTAACTTAGTCGCCCTAATTAGGGTTTATGTTTTAACTGGATCGTCCAGGATGATGTGGATATCGTCCAGGACGATCTGAACAAATTTTCAACAGAAACTCTAATTCACTTAATCTCTCTCCCTGAGTGTGTGTGTGCAAGGTTACTTAGCTAGGGAATCAGTTACATTATAATTGACTCAATAAAAAGAAAAATCATACATTTGACACACTTGGACCCGATCTTGAGTTGGCTTGAGTGGCTCGCGATCTTTTGTGCCTGAAACAGATTAGCCAAGCAAAACACACTGGAAACATGTTTGTCATAATCAAAACCAGATTTGCAACAATCTCCCCCTTTTTGATGATGGCAAACATTTGTAAAGTAGTCTGACAGTAAAAGTAAACTAGGAGATCAAACAAACAAACATTTTTTTTTTTAAGTTTCATTTAACAGCTAAAACAATACAGGAAACAAGACTCAGAAAACTGAAACAAAGACACGACACGACTACAACTCTGACTCCCCCTTTTGACATCACAAAAAGGAGGAGCGAAAAACACAACCATGAAATCAAAATAACAAAAAGATGAATAAAGCTTACGTCAAAAACACATAGAAGTATTTTTTTTTTATTTAAAAATTTTTTGATTAAGCTGCTCTTAGAAAATCAGAATTTTTCCTTGACTTTAGATTCGAAAACCAATGACAGGACGATTGACAACGCTGAAATCCAGAAAAGGTTGGAAATAATCAACGTTCGTAGCACCGACCCCGGGCACCTTATCGATGCAAACCTCTTTCAAAACACAAATCCGATTCAGAATAAAAGACATTAGATTTGAAAAGAAATCCTTTCAAGCCTCGTTCCAGAAAAATATCTGATATAATAGTGTTACAAAGTAAAAAATCAGAAATCAGGATTTTCAAGACTCAAGCTTTTGAAAATATTAAGTGGCGCACAGATTTTTCTAAGACATTTAATAATCTGAAAGGAAAGAAAGCTTGTGTTGGGCTCATTTTGTGCCTCTTTTTCAAATTGGTTGGCGCTTTGCGCATCTTTTGATTTTTGATACACTTTGTGTATCCAATTTGGCAATTTCGCATCTTTTCAGTTTTGGGCTCATTTTATGCCTCTTTTTCAAATTATCTGGCGCACTGCGCATCTTTTATAAGCTTTCTCCTTTTCATAATCATTAAAGAGTCTCAGCTGTGAGATTATCTTCCAGACATAGGAGATGACTCTCCGCAGTAAGGAAGAACGATTCACAAAACAAAATCCATACAACATATGATAAATGCAATCACTTGGTTTAGAAAATCAAACTAATAACTCAAGACTTTGAAAAATACTATTGATATGAGGCAGATTACTGTAGGAAGAAAAAATAATCTCTATTTCAAAAACTAACATTTTAATTTTGAAAAGGATTTTTATTCAAAAGAAACTACACACCAGTAAAGGAGTTAGAGGAAGAGAAACAATTATCAATGTTTCTTCCCTTTAACAGATTCAGCGAAGTCAATCACTGCTTATCAGCTTCCAAACCAAAACAAGGTAAAAACTCTCAGTCAAAAATTCAGATCACCAGAAGTAGTGAGCGGTGATCAGATCTTGAAAAGCATAAAAACAGGTAGAAAATCATAGAAAAGTAAATACTCAAATCAAACTAACAAAAAGGGTACCATAGAAATTAGCAGAAGAAATAAAATCAACTGAAAGCAAATAATCAAACCAAAACTAACTAACAGAAATCAGAAATCAGAATACAAAAACTAACTAATAGAAATCAGAAAACAGAATACAAAAACTAACTAACAGAAATCAGAAAATAGAATACAAAAAACTAACTAACAGAAATCAGAATACCAATCATAACAATCATAAATCAGCAGTCATCAGAATCAAGCATTTATATCAATCACTCCTAATCTGGTTCTCAAAATGCTGAATGAGTCAAAGGCCAGTGGTTTAGTGAATATGTCAGCTAGCTGATTTTCAGTTGCTACATGATGTAGCTCAATGTCCCCTTTTGTAACATGGTCCCTAATGAAGTGATGCCTAATGTCAATGTGTTTGGTCCTAGAATGTTGGATTGGATTCTTAGAGATACAGATGGCACTGGTATTATCACACAGAACAGAAATTGTGCCAACGGGTACTCCTAAATCCAAGACTTTCTGCTTCAACCAAAGAACTTGGGCCACACAACTCCCTAAGGTAATGTACTCAGCTTCAGCAGTGGAAAGTGCAACTGAGTTCTATTTTCTACTGGACCAGGAGACTAACGACTGTCCTATAAATTGACAAGTCCCAGAGGTACTCTTCCTATCCACCCTACACCCCGCAAAGTCAGAGTCAGAATATCCAATGATCTCAAAAGAGGTGCTGTGCCTAGGGTACCAAATTCCTAGGTTGGGGTCCCTAAAAGATATCTAAGAATTCTCTTAACAGCAGTCAGGTGGGACTCTTTAGGATCAGCCTGAAACCTAACACAAAGACAGACACTAAACATGATATCAGGTCGGCTAGCAGTCAGGTAAACCAGTGAACCTATTATACCTCTATACTTCTTCTGATCAACAGATTTTCCATTTGAATCCTTATTTAACTGAACTGAGGAGGGCATGGGAGTATTGATTTGCTTGGCTTTGTCCATTTCATATTTCTTCAAAATGTCCTTGGTGTATTTTGATTGATTGAGAAATGTTCCATTATCTGTTTGCCTTATGCTAAACCCCAAAAAGTATGACAATTCTCCCATCATACTCATCTCAAACTCTTTACTCATTGTTTTAGAAAACTCTTCACATAAGTATTTATCAGAAGATCCAAAAATTATATCATCAACATAGATCTAGACAATGAGTAAGTCATCTCCTAATCTCCTCAGAAAAAGGGTGGTGTCTACGCTCCCCTTAACAAACTCTCTTTCTAACAGGAATGTGCTAAGCCTCTCATACCAAGCTCTGGGTGCCTGTTTCAATCCATATAAGGCCTTTTTTAATTTATAGACATGACTTGGATATTGGGAACTCTCAAAACCTGGGGGTTGTTCTACAAAAACATCTTCTTTAATTACCCCATTTAAAAAGGCACTCTTGACATCCATTTGAAACAGCTTAAATCCCTTATAACAGGCAAAGGCTAGTAGCACTCTAATGGCTTCCAATCTAGCTACAGGGGCAAAAGTCTCCTCAAAATCAATCCCTTCTATCTGATTATACCCCTTAGCCACCAATCTTGCCTTATTTCTCACCACCACACCATAATCATTTATCTTATTCTTAATGACCCACTTGGTTCCCACAATACTTTGGTTTCTAGGTCTTTCTACTAACTCCCAAACATCATTCCTTACAAATTGATTCAATTCTTCCTGCATAGCTAAAATCCAAAACTCATCTGACAAGGCTTGATTGATGTTGGTGGGTTCAGTCATTGAGATAAAGGCAGAATGGTTTACTTCCTTCCTAAGTCCATGCCTAGTCCTAACACCTTCAGAACGGTCTCCTAAGATCAGTTCTTTAGGATGACTCGAAGAATATCTCCAATCTCTAGGCAATGGGGTTTGAGGTTCTACCCTTTCCTCCAAATTTATATTTCCAACTCCTTGGGTAACCTCAACAATCTCTTCATCTTCTACTTCAGATCTAGACTCCTTAGGATCAGATTCATCAAACACTACATGGGTTATTTCTTCCACCACCAAAGTCCTCCTATTGAACACCCTAAAGGATTTCCCCACACTTGAATATCCTAAGAACACTCCTTCATCAGATTTGGGGTCAAATTTTCCTAAGGGTGACTTCCCGTTGTTCAGAATGAAAACCTTACAGCCAAAGACATGGAGGTGGGACAGATTTGGTGTTCTACCCTTAATGATCTCATAAGGTGTCTTGTTCAGTTTGACTCTCACATTCACCCTATTCAGCACATAAAAGGCAGTGTTCACCGCTTCAGCACAAAAGTATTTTGGAAGTGAATACTCGGCAAGCATGGCTCTAGCGGCTTCCACTAAGGTCCTGTTCTTCCTTTCAGCTACCCCGTTCTGCTGAGGGGTCCTAGGAGCTGAAAAATTGTGACTAATCCCATGATTCTCACAAAAACTTCCAAATCTTTCATTTTCAAACTCCCCTCCGTGATCACTATGGATGGTAATAATCTCACATCCTAACTTCTTCTGAATCCAAGTAGAGAAAGATCTAAACTCATCAAATGACTCAGACTTGTGTGACAAAAACTTAACCCAAGTGAACCTTGAATAATCATCAAAAATCACAAAACCATAGACTCTCCCCCCTAAGCTGGCAGTGCTAATGGGTCCAAAGAGGTCCATGTGAAGAACTTCTAAAGGTCTAGAGGTGCTAATGTCCTTAACAGAGTGAAAAGAGGATTGGACTTGCTTCCCCAACTGACAGGCATCACACAGGTGATCCTTAGTGAACTTAAGCTTGGGCACACCTCTAACTAAGTCCTTTTGGGTGACTCTCCTAAGGGTTTTCATACTGGCATGACACAATCTCCTATGCCATAACCAAGACTCATCAGCAGCAGTTTTTAAGCAAATTGAATTATCAGATTTAATGCTATTTACATCCAGCTTGTAGATGTTGTTGATCCTTTGCCCCTGCAAAACAACTTCATCATTTAAGCTTAAAATGCAGCCAGTGGGCAGGAATTTGATGCTGTATCCCTTGTCATAGAGTTGACTGATGCTCAGCAGGTTGTATTTCAGTCCATCTACAAGCAAAACATTATCAATCATAAAGTTCTTTGAATCACCAATTATACCTGTGCCTACCACCTTCCTGGTGGTGTTATCTCCAAGTGTAACCTTGCCTCCAGCTTTGGCCTCCAGCGAAATGAACTGATTTGCATCTCCAGTCATATGTCTAGAACATCCGCTGTCCAGGTACCACATGCTCTGAAACTAAATCAGAATATTTTTTGTTCAATTCATCAAACTCATCAAGCAGAGACATGTGATTGGAATCAAGTGTGGAATAATCTTTAACTACAGAATCATGCTCTTTTTGTAAAGTCAAATAATCTAATTTCAAACTAGCATGGGTTTTCTTAAGCTTCCTATACGATGTATGAATCTTTTCAGAAACTTCAAATAACTGATCGTATGTAAGCTCACATACCTCTTCCTGGTCCGATTGACCAGGGTGATCATCCGCCATCAGACACAAGTTTGTTTCCTCCTCTTCAGCTTCAGTCTCAGAAGAGTCGGATGCAGAGTCTGCCCAGAACGCCTTCTGAATCCGCTTCTTGTCATTCCTGAACTTTGGTTTCTCCTCACTCTTCTCCTTGCTTGGGTAAGCTTTAAGTGTTGGACAATCATTCTTAATGTGTCCAGGCTTCCTGCATTCAAAACAAACCGATTCAGATGAACCCTTAAAGTTTTTATTGAACTTACCCTTGTTCCACTTCTGATAGTTCCTGTGTTTCTTCCTTAGAAAGCTTTTGAATTGCCTTGTGATTAAGGCAACTTCATCGCTATCAGACCCAGAAGTGCTAGCATCTGAATCTTTGGCCTTTAGTGCCACGGTCTTCTCTTTCTTGCGTTCACCTGCATCAAGTTGCCTTTGGTTCACCCCTTGCTCGTAAGCAATGAGTGATCCAAGTAAGCTGTCAATAGAATAAGTATTTAAATCTTTGGATTCAGTAATAGCAGTAATCTTAGCATCATAAGAAGCAGGCAAACATCTAAGAATCTTGTTCACTCTTTCGTAGTTGGTAAGTTCTCTACCTAAAGCATGCAAAGAGGTAACAATCTGAGTGAACCTTGTGTACATTTCTGAAATAGTCTCACTAGGTTTCATGCGAAAAAGTTCGTAATCATGTAACAAGATGTTTAACCTAGATTGTTTGACTTCAGTTGTACCTTCGTATGTTATACATAACCTATCCCAGATTTCCTTTCCCGTTGTACAAGTAGAAACACGCATATAGTCTTCAGATTTCAAAGCACAAAAGAAACAGTTCAAACATTTTGCATTCAACTGTGCTAAATCACGATCATCAAACGTCCAATCAGCAAACGGCAATTCAGTTTTCACATTGTTAATCATTCGAAAAGGTGGTTCGTATCCGTCCTTAACTAACATCCACATGCGATAATCAATAGATTGCAGAAAAGTAGACATGCGTATTTTCCAAAAATCAAAAGGAATATTGTCAAACAACGGTGGTCTGGTAATAGAATAACCTTCAGCAGTATTACGATTGTTACAGTTAGCCATTGGATCAAATTCAAAAGTTTTTAAACAGAAATTTTGAATCCCGCTCTGATACCACTTGAAAGTTCGAAAGGGATGTTAAGCCCTAGTGAACTAGTCCCGAGGCTAACCAAGAGGGGGGGTGAATTGGTTATTTAAAAATTTCACGATAACTATGAAAATCTTTTCGATACTTAGCAGCGGAAACAAGTAAACAATAACGAAAAGATCAACCAACGATATTCACCCAAGCAGTTTATATTGAAAAGTAAAGTGCAAAACTGAATCAGAAAAGCAAACCAGATTTTATAGTGGTTCGGTCAACTTGACCTACGTCCACTCCCCGGAGCCGCCCCTCCAGGTATTGCACTAAACAGAAGTGTCTCTCCTTTTGCTCCCACAGCAAGGCGGAGAAGCCTGTACAAAAATCTCCTTTTCACCACACGGTGAGGCAGAGAACCCGACCTCCTTTCGCTTCCTCCTGAAGCAGGCAGAGAACCTTCGAACTCCTTTCGCTTCCTCCTGAAGCAGGCAGAGAACCTACGAACTCCTTTCGCTTCCTCCTGAAGCGGGCAGAGAACCCGGATCTTCTTGCGAACGATCCTCCCACGACGAACACTGACTAGGCGAAAGACGATGAGCGGAGAAGACGACTCTGATCCGTGCTCGGAGCAACCTTAGTGAATCCCTCACTAACTCCCCCTCACAAGATCTTCTCTCTCTCTCAACTCTCTCTTCTCTCTAGGGTTTCTCAGGGAAGGAAGGCAGCAAAAGATTTTTCCAAAAATTAGAAAAAGTTCTTTTAAAGGAGGGCTTAAAATTTGCCCTAAATCTCAACTTGTCGGCCAAGATCGTCCAGGACGATCGGTAGATCGTCCTGTACGATCAGTTCAAATTCAGCTGTTTCAGCCTGGACGATCTGGCTCTTCTGGACGATCAGTAGAAAAAGTTGTTCATATCGTCCCGTACGATCCTGCGATCGTCCGGGACGATTAGTTCAAATTGAAGGAAATCGTCCAGAAGACAGTTCGGGTCGTCCAGAGAAATCTTTGCTGGACGACCAAAAAATGACTTGATCGTCCCGGACGATAGGGTAATCGTCCGGTACGATTAGTTCAAAAAAGCCCCAAATCATCCTGTACATAGTTCTGGACATACAGCTGAAATGCACAAGACGATCACGATCGTCCGGGACGATCCTGCGATCGTCCAGGACGATGTGATCGTATCAATTAAACATTAATTGCTTTCCTTAATTACCAGACTAATTTAGGCATGATTGTAGTGAATCGTCCAGGACGATACACGTATCGTCCGGGACGATCAGACCAAAATACTTAAAATAAAACTTGCCTAACTTAATCTGGCGGCTGAGAATTTCTGATTTGAGAATATCATCCCGTACGATCCAAAGATCGTCCAGGACGATCTGCTTAATCAGACCTTCTTAACTTAGTCGCCCTAATTAGGGTTTCTGTTTTAACTGGATCGTCCAGGACGATGTGGATATCGTCCAGGACGATCTGAACAAATTTTCAACAGAAACTCTAATTCACTTAATCTCTCTCCCTGAGTGTGTGTATGCAAGGTTACTTAGCTAGGGAATCAGTTACATTACAATTGACTCAATAAAAAAAAAATCATACATTTGACACACTTGGACCCGATCTTGAGTTGGCTAGAGTGGCTCGCGGTCTTTTGTGCCTGAAACAGATTAGCCAAGCAAAACACACTGGAAACATGTTTGTCATCATCAAAACCAGATTTGCAACATAAACCCTAAA
>CM034302.1:48547973-48672889 GCA_019925795.1 Dendrobium chrysotoxum
AGCTTACTTACGATCAATTATTTGAAGTATCTACAAAAATTCATGCATCGTATAGGAAGCTTAAGAAAACTCATGCTAGTTTGAAACTGGATTATTTGACTTTTCAAAAAGAGCATGATGTGTTGATTAAGGATCGTTCCACTATTGATAGAAATCACATGTCTTTACTAGATGAGTTTGATGAACTGAATGGAAGGTATTCTGATTTAATTGTTGAGCATGATGCATTAAAAATATCGCATGTTGAATTAGAAGCTGCCTTTAAGAAATTGAAAGAAATGGCATGTGATTTAGAAAGTAATGAAAGTGCGAGAACTTTTGAGATTGCTAGTCTTAACAAGGAGAACGAATTTTTAAGAGTAAAAATTGCTGCTTTTGAAAAGAACAAAAAACCACCTACGTTTGAACAGTTTTATGCACCGCCACCTTTTGAAAAATCTGTTGCAAGTTCATCAAAGCATGTTTCATACATTTATAGGAAGAGGCATTATCACTCACGACGTTTAGTTAATCCTTTTCCTGGTGTTAGATGTTTTTCATGTGGCATGTTAGGCCACATTTCCCACACCTGTACTGTTCACCGTAGTACACATTGGGTGTAGAGGCCCAAACTGCCTGTTTCACAGCACAGCACGCATGCATTGCATTCTTCTTTTCATAAGAAGGAACCCAAACCTGTTTGGGTTCCTAAGACTGACGTTTAATGATTTTATAGGTGTGCTCTCACACAAGACCTCGTGAGAGCATGTGGTACCTGGACAGTGGATGTTCTAGACACATGACTGGAGATGCAAATCAGTTCATTTCACTGGAGGCCAGAGCTGGAGGCCAGGTTACACTTGGAGATAACACCATCAGGAAGGTGGTAAGCTCAGGTATAATTGGTGATTCAAAGAATTTTATGATTAATAATATTTTGCTTGTAGATTGACTGAAACACAACTTACTGAGCATCAGTCAACTTTGTGACAAGGGATACAATATCAAATTCCTGCCCACTGGCTGCATTTTAAGCTTAAAAGATGAAGAGATTGTTGAGGTTACCCAAGGGGTTGGAAATACAAATTTGGAGGAAAGGGTAGAACCTCAAACCACGTTGCCTAGATATTAGAGATATTTTTCGAGTCATCCTAAGGAACTGATCTTAGAAGACCCTTCTGAAGGTGTTAGGACTAGGCATGGACTTAGGAAGGAAGTAAACCATTCTGCCTTTATCTTAATGACTGAACCCACCAACATCAATCAAGCCCTCTCGGATGAGTTTTGAATTTTAGCTATGTAGGAAGAATTGAATCAATTTATAAGGAATGATGTTTGGGAGTTAGTAGAAAGACCTAGAAATCAAAGTATTGTGGGAACCAAGTGGGTCTTTAAGAATAAGATGAATGATTCTGGTGTGGTGGTTAGGAATAAGGTAACATTGGTGGCTAAGGGGTATAATCAGATAGAAGGGATTGATTTTTAGGAGACTTTTGCCCCTGTAGCTAGATTGAAAGCCATTAGAGTGCTACTAGCCTTTGCCTATTATAAGGGATTGAAGCTATTTCAAATGGATGTCAAGAGTGCCTTTTTAAATGGGGTAATAAAAGAAGATGTTTTTGTAGAACAACCCCCAGGTTTTGAGAGTTCCCAATATCCAAATCATATTTATAAATTAAAAAAGGCCTTATATGGATTGAAACAGGCACCCAGAGCTTGGTGTGAGAGGCTTAGCACATTCCTGTTAGAGAGAGAGTTTGTTAAGGGGAGCATAGACACCACCTTTTTTCTGAGAAGAATAGGGGATGACTTACTCATTGTCCAGATTTATGTTGATGATATCATTTTTGGATCTTCTGATAAATATTTATGTGATGAGTTTTCTAAAATAATGAGTAAGGAGTTTGAGATGAGTATGATGGGAGAATTGTCCTACTTTTTGGGGTTTAGCATAAGGCAAATGGATGATGGAACCTTTCTCAATCAATCTAAATACACTAAGGACATTTTGAAGAAATATGAAATGGAGAAAGCCAAGCCAATCAATACTCCCATGACCTCCTCAGTTCAATTAGATAAGGATTCAAGTGGAAAATCTGTTGATCAGAAGAAGTATAGAGGGATAATAGGATCATTGCTTTACCTGACTGCTAGCCGACCTGATCTCATATTTAGTGTCTGTCTTTGTGCTAGGTTTCAGGCTGATCCTAAAGAGTCCCACCTGACTACTGTTAAGAGAATCCTTAGATATCTTTTAGGGACCCCAAACCTAGGAATCTGGGACCCTAGGCACAACACCTCGTTTGAGATCATTGGATATTCTGATTCTGACTTTGCGGGGTATAGGGTGGATAGAAAGAGCACTTCTGGGACTTATCAATTCATAGGATAGTCATTAGTCTCCTGGTCCAGTAGAAAATAGAACTTAATTGCACTTTCCACTGCAGAAGCTGAGTACATTGCCTTACGAAGTTGTGTGCCCAAGTTCTTTGGTTGAAGCAACAAGTCTTGGATTTAGGATTACCTGTTGGCACAATTTCTATTTTGTGTGATAATACTAGTGCCATCTGTATCTCTAAGAATCCAATCCAACATTCTAGGACCAAATATATTGATATAAGGCATCACTTCATTAAGGACCATGTTACAAAAGGGGATATTGAGCTACATCATCTAGCAACTGAAAATCAGCTGGCTGACATATTCACTAAACCACTAGCCTTTGACTCATTCAGCATTTTGAGAACCAGATTAGGAGTGATTGATATAAATTCTTGATTCTGATGACTGCTGATTTCAGCTTGTTCTGATTGGTATTCTGTTTTCTATTAGTTAGTTTTTGGTGTGATTATTTGCTTTCAGTTGATTTTATTTTTTCAGCTGATTTCTATTTTTAGTCTTGCTGTTATTTTGATTTGAGTATTTACTTTGATGTGCTTCTCTACCTATCTTTATTCACTGGTTTATCTCTTGCACTTACTGTTTTATGGTTTTTCAAAGGTTGATCACTGCTCACTACATCTGGTAATCTGAATTTTTGACTGGGAGTTTTACCTTGTTTTTATTTGGAAGCTGGTAGGCAGTGATTGACTCCACTGAATCTGTTAAAGGGAAGAAATATAGATGATTGTTTCTCTTCCTCTAACTCCTTTGCTGGTGTATTATTTCTTTTGGACAAATATCCTCTTCAAAATTAAAATTTTAGTCTTTGAAATAGAGATTTATTTTATCTTCCTACAGTAATCAACCTCATATCAATAGTGTTTTCAAAGTCTTGAGTCGTTATTTTGATTTTCTAAACCAAGTAATTGCACTTATCATATGACGTTTGGCTTTTATTTTATGAATTTCTCTTCCTTATCGTGGAGAGCATCTCCTATATCTGGAAGGTAATTTTACAGCTGAGACTATTTAACAATTATGAAAAAAAGAAAGCTTACAAAAGAAGCGCAGTGCGCCAAATCAATTGAAAAAGAGGCACAAAATGAGCCCAACGCTGAAAAGATGCAAAATGTCGCCAACTAAAAGATACACAAAGTGTATCAAAAATAAAAAGATGTGCAAAGCGCCAAATAAATTGAAAAAGAGGTATAAAATGAGCCCAACCAAGCTTTCTTTCCTTTCAGATCATTAAAGGTCTTAGAAAAATCCGTACGCCACTTAATACTTTCAAAAGCTTGTGGTTGAAAATCCTGATTTCTGATTTTTTACTTTGTAACACTATTATATCAGATATTTTTCGGGAACGAGGCTTGAAAGGATCTCTTTTTGAATCTTATTTCTTTCTTCTGAATTGGATGTTTGGTTTGAAAGAGATTTGCATTGCTAAGGTGCCCGAGGTGGGAGTTATGAAAGTCAATTTTTCCAACTTTTTCTGGATTTTAGCTCTATCAATCGTCTTCTTATTAGTTTTTGGATCTAAAATCATGAAAAATTTCTGATTTACTCGAGCAGCTTGATAAAAAAAATGGTGCTTTTATGTTTTTTTTTGCTGTGAGTTTTATTCATTTTTGTTTTATTTTAATTTTGTGATTGTATTTTTGGGATCCTGATCTGTCACCTCCATCCTCCATCTTTTTCTATTTTCTTCACATCATCCTGGATGATACCCCGATCGTCTTGGACGATCCGCTTTGTCTTGGACAATCCAAAAATCATCCTGGGCGATTCATTCAAAATCAACCCCACACTGCTTCTGCTGCTGAAAAAACTCTAATTATTGGTGATCGTCCTGGATGATATGATCCATATCTTCCTGATCTAATCAAATGGTTGGTATTGCACCAATTATTATCCATCATCCTAGACGATCCACTTCATCATCCTAGACGATCCATGTGTCAGCCGCTAGACGATTGGAATTTGGCCCATCCGACACACTTATTGCACATCGTTCGGGACGATCCACCTAATCGTCCTGGATGATACCTTTTCGTCAACAGTCATCCAGCCTAACTCTTCGGGACGATCACCTGTGTCTAATCATCCTGGACGATCAGACCGCTTTTTTGACCAATCGTCCAGGACGTCATAAATGCCCATATCGTCCCAGACGATGTCACGATCGTACGGGATGATCAGGCCGTTTTCTATATAAACAGTAGTTTTTCTTAAGGATTTTTACACTCGTTCTCCCTCTACTTTCCTTCACTTTTGATTCCTAATGGCTAGTGGTAAACGCTTGCGACAAAAGGGTGCAAGCTCCTCCCGGGGGCCTGTTGATCCTCGCTTCCGCAATGCATCCGATCAGGCTGCCTACAAGCGATATTGTGAAGTGGGGATCACACCATTGAAAATCGTAAATCCCCGCACTCTTACTTATCATGTCCTTGACCTCTTCGCACACACCTCCCTCACCGTCATCATGACTCTCGCCTTTCCTTTTAGCTCAGAACTTCTTTGACTCCACACCCTTATCACCGACCTTGACTATGATTGGAGTGTCGCCAATGATTTCCATCGTAATACAAATGCCCCTTATCATGACAATGCCTACACTACACTTCTTAAGGATGCCTGGACTATTCAGCATGTTCTTCATTCTTCCGTCATTCCAAAGGTGGGGGATCGAATTCACATCACCCCACTCCTGTCCTAGACCACATACTACATCCTGGCCCATAGGGAATTTAATGCCACTAACCTTATTATCCGGTACCTCGAGCACCTCACCGCTGTTCGGGATCCAGGTCATCGCAGTCGTCCAAATCTAGCCTTAGGACACATCATTTCCTATGCCCTCGAAACCAAATATGACCTGCAATATCCCGCAGCTCCAGATGTCCCTCCTTCCTTCTTCACCAATAATTCCTTCCATGTCCTACACAGCACCCGACTACATACGGAGCCCACCCCAGATGTTGAGGAGGAAGAGGAAGAGGCTATTCCAGCTCCTGCTGCACCAGATATACCTGCTCCCCTTCGCATTACCTCTCCCTTTGACAACCTGGTGCAGCGCTTCGATCAGTGGGAGGCCAGATTTGACTCCTATGTGGCTACCCAGGAGCAGCGGCACGTCGAGGACATCCAGCGCTTCACTGACTATGCTGCGAAGCAGCAACAACAGCATGACCAGGACATTGCCTGGATCGGAGCCCACTTTTAGGCCATTCACAACTACTTCAACCCACCATCGCCACCTCCTCCTTCCGATCAGGATCTGCCTCTGTTCTAGTTTTCTATTTTGTAGTTGTTTTCTTTTATGTTTTATACTTATATTTCCGTGTTTTATTTTACCCTCCTCCTTTTTGTGATGTCAAAAGGGGGAGTCAGTTGTAGTCGTTTTAGTTCTTTTTTATGTGTTATGTTTCCTGTATTGATTTAGTTGTTAAATGAAAATTAAAATATATATATATATATTTTGATCTCTAAGTTATCCTTATTTTCAAACTACTGTACAAATATTTGCCATCATCAAAAAGGGGGAGACTGTTGCAAATCTTATTTTGATGATGACAAACATATTTCCAGTGTGTTTTGCTTGTCTAACCCGTTTCAGGCACAAAAGATCACGAGCACATCAAGCCAACTCAAGATCGGGTCCAAGTGTGTCCAATGTATGGTTTTCTTTTTATTGAGTCAATTATAATGTAACTAATCCCTTATCTAAGTAACCTTGCACACACGCACTCAGGGGGAGAGCCTGAGTGAGTTAGAGTTTCTGTTCATTTTTTGTTCAGATCGTCCTGGATGACATTCACATCATCTTGGACGATCCAGTAAAAATAGAAACCCTAATTAGGGCGACCAAGTTAAAAGGGTCTGATTAAGCAGATCGTCCTGGACGATATTGGGATCGTATCGGGTGATATGCTCAAATCAAAAATTCTTAGCCGCTAGATCAAGTTAGGCAAGTTTTATTTTAAGTTATTTGGTCTGATCGTCCCGGACGATACGTGTATTATCCTGGATGATTCAGTATAATCATGCCTAAATTAGTCTGGTAATTAAGGAAAGCAATTAATATTTAATTAATACGATCATATCGTCCTGGATGATCGCAGGATCATCCCGGATGATCATGATCGTCTAGTGCATTTCAGCTGTACGTCCCGAACTGTGTTCAAGATGATTTGGGCACTTTTTGAACTAATCATACAGGATGATGTCCCTATTATCCTGGACGATCAAGTCATTTTTTTGGTCGCCCAGCACAGGTTTCTCTGGACGACCCGAACTGTCTTATGGACGATATTCCATGATTTATACTAATCATCCCGGACGATCGCAGGATTCTACGGGACGATATGATCAATTTTTTCTACTGATCGTCCAGAAGAGCCAGATCGTCCAGGCTCAATCAGCTGAATTTGAACTGATCGTACAGTACGATCTATCGATCATCCTGGATAATCTTGGCCGACCAGTTGAGATTTAGGATAAATTTTAAGCCCTCCGATAAAATAACTTTTTCTTGGGACAAAAAAAATCTTTTGCCACCTTCCTTCCCAGAGAAACCTTAGAGAGAGAGAGAGAGAGTTGGGAGAGAGAGAGGATCTAGTGAGGGGGAGTTAGTGAGGGATTCACTAAGGTTGCTCCAAGCACGGATCAGAGTCATCTTCTCCGCTCGTCGTCTTTCATCTAGTTGGTGATCGTTGCGGGAGGATGATTCGCAAGAAGATCTGAGGTTCTCTGCCCGCTTCAGGTGGAAGCAAAAGGAGTTTGAAGGTTCTCTACCTGCTTTAGGAGGATGCAAAAGGAGGTCAGGTTTTTTGCCTCACCGTGTGGTGAAAAGGAGTTTTTGTACAGGCTTCTCCGCCTTACTGTGGGAGAAAAAGGAGAGACACTTTTTGTTTAGTGCAATACCCGGAGGGGAGGCTCCGGGGAGTGGACGTAGGTCAAGTTGACCGAACCACTATAAAATCTGGTTTGCTTTTCTGATTCTATTCTGCACTTTACTTTTTTGATATTAACTGCTTAGGAGAATATCTGAAATTTTTAAATAACTAATTCACCCCCCTCTTAGTTAGCCTCGGGACTAGTTCATTAGGGCTTAACATCCCTTTCAAACTTTCATAGGGTTTAGTGTTTTAGGGTTTTTTTTTTAGGATTTTTATGGTTTATTGTTAAGTCTTTAGGTTTTAAGGTTTAGGATTTTTTAGGATTTGTAGAGTTTAGGGTTCTATGCTTTTTTTTTTAGGGTTTAGGGTTTAGAGTTTAAGGTTTAGGGTTTTTAGAGTTTAGGGTTTGGGTTTAGGGTTTTATGGATTTTTTTTAGGGTTTTTAAGGTTTAGGGTTTAGGATTTACGATTTATGGTTTAGGCATTTTTAGGGTTTATGCTTTTAGGGTTTTTTACTTTTAGGGTTTTTAGGATTTAGGGTTTAGGGTTTAGGGATTAGTGTTTGGGATTTTACTATTTAGAGTTTAGGGTTTTTTATGGCTTAGGATTTTTTCAGGCTTTAGGGTTTAGGGTTTAGTGTTTAGGGTTTTTAGGGTTTAGGTTTTAGGGTTTTACGGTTTATGGTTTAGTGTCTAGGGTTTAGGGTTTAGGATTTGATAGGATTTTTAGGGTTTGGGGTTTAGGGTTTTAAGGATTTTTTTAGGGTTTCTAGGGTTTATACTTTAGGGTTTAGAGTTTTTTATGGTTTTAGGGTTTTAGGGTTTAGATTTTTTTTAGGGTTTTTAAGGGTTTAGGGTTTAGGGTTTTTGGGTTTGGGGTTTAGGGTTTTTTATTATTTTTATGGTTTAGGATTTAGGTTTTTTTTTTTTTAGGTTTAGGGTTCAGGGTTTAGAGTTTTAGGATTTTTTTTGGGTTTTTAGGGTTTAAGGTTTACAGTTTAGGGATTAAGGTTTAGGGTTTAGGGTTTAGGGTTTAGGGTTTAGGGTTTAGGGTTTAAGGTTTAGTATTTAGGGTTTTTAGGGTTTAAGGTTTAGGGTTTAGGGATTAAGGTTTAGGGTTTAGGGTTTAGAGTTTAGGGTTTAGGGTTTAGGGATTAGGGCTTAGGGTTTAGGGTTTTTAGGGTTTAGGGATTAAGGTTTAGGGTTTAGCGTTTATGGTTTAAGGTTTAGGGTTTTTAGGGTTTTGGGATTTAGGGTTTGGGGTTTAGGGTTTAGGGTTATTAAGGGTTTAGGGTTTAGGGTTTTGGATTTAGGGTTTAGGGTTTAGGGTTTTTAGAAATTTAGGGTTTAGAGTTTACGGTTTAGGGTTTATGATTTAGGGTTTAGGATTTTTTAGGGTTTTAGGATGTAGGGTTCTTTCAGGGTTTAAGGATTAGGGTTTAAGATTTCAGGGTTTAGAGTTTAGGAATTGTTTTTAGAGATTTAGGTTTAGGGTTTTAGGGTTTAGGGTTTAGGGTTCAAGATTTAGTGTTTAGGGATTTAGGGCTTTTTTTTTTAGGGTTTTTAAGGTTTAGGGTTTAGGATTTACGATTTATTGTTTAGGGTTTAGGATTTTTAATGTTTTTTAGGGTTTTTAGGGTTTAGGCTTGTACGGTTTTTTTTCTTTTAGGGTTTTTAGGATTTAGGGTTTATGGTTTAGGAAATAATGTTTTGGGTTTTACGGTTTAGGGTTTAGGGTTTTTTACGGTTTAGTATTTTTTTAGGGTTTAGGATTTAGGGTTTCGAGTTTAGGGTTTAGTGTTTAGGGTTTTTAGGGTTTAGGTTTTAAAGTTTTAAGGTTTTTTTTTAGGGTTTTACGGTTTATGGTTTAGTGTTTAGGGTTTAAGGTTTAGGATTTTTAAAGATTTTTAGGGTTTAGGTTTTTAAGATTTTTTTTTTTTTGGGTTTCTAGGGTTTTGGTTTTAGGGTTTAGAGTTTTTTATGGTTTTAGGGTTTTTAGGGTATAGAGTTTTTTTTTGGTTTTTAAGGGTTTAGGGTTTAGGGTTTTAGGGTTTGGGGTTTAGGGTTTAGGACTTTTTATTATTTTTATGGTTTGGATTAGGGTTTTCTATTTTTTTGAAGGTTTAGGGTTTAGGGTTTAGAGTTTTAGGATTTTTTTTTTGGGTTTTTAGGGTTTAGGGTTTAAGGTTTAAGGATTAAGGTATAGGGTATAGGGTTTAGGGTTTAGGGTTTATGGTTTAGGGTTTAGGGATTATGTTTTAGGGTTTAGGGTTTTTTGGGTTTAGGGATTAAGGTTTAGGCTTTAGGGTTTTGGGTTTAAGGTTTAGGGTTTTTATGGTTTACGGATTTAGGGTTTAGGGTTTAGGGTTTAGGGTTATTACGGGTTTAGGGTTTAGGATTTTGGGTTTGGAGTTTAGTGTTGAGGGTTTTTAGAAATTTAGGGTTTAGAGTTTAGGGTTTAGGGTTTAGGATTTAGGGTTTAGGATTTTTTAGGGTTTTATGGTGTAGGTTTCTTTTAGGGTTTAACGTTTAGGGTTTAGGATTTCAGGGTTTAGAGTTTAGGAATTTTTTTTAGAGATCAAGGGTTTAGGGTTTTAGGGTTTAGGGTTTAGGGTTTAGGATTTAGTGTTTAGGGTTTTTTAGGGTTTTAGGGTGTAGGGTTCTTTTAGGGTGTAGGTTTTCAGGGTTTAGGGTTTAGGAATTTTTTTTAGGGATTTAGGGTTTATGGTTTTAGGGGTTAGGGTTTAGAGTTTACGATTTAGCATTTTTAGGGCTTAGTGTTTAGAGTTTTATTTAGGGTTCATTATTTTTAGGGTTTAGGGTTTTAAGGGCTTAGGGTATAGTGTTTTAGGTATTGGGTTAAGGGTTTAGGGTTTTTAGGAATTTAGGGTTTATCGTTTAGGGTTTAGGGTTTAGGATTTAGGATTTATGGTTTAGGGTTTAGGGGTTTTTAGGGTTTTAGGGTGTAGGGTTTTTTTAGGGTTTAGGGTTTAGGGTTTTAGGGTTTTAGGGTTTAGGGGTATTATTTAGGGATTTAGGGTTTAAGGATTTAGGGTTTAGGGTTTTGGGTTTTGGGGTTTAAGATTTTTAGGGTTTAGAGTTTTTTTAAGAGTTTATAATTTTTAGGGTTTAGGGTTTAGGTTTTAGGGTTTAGGGTTTAAGGTTTAAATTTTTTTTAGGTTTGTTTAGGATTTTTCGGGTTTAGGGTTTTAGGGTTTTTTTTAGGGTTTTTAGGGTTTAGTGTTCAGAGTTTAAGGTTTATGGTTTTAGGGTTTAGGGGTTAGGGTTTTTTGGGGTTTTAGGGTTTTTAGGGTTTAGGTTTTAGGGTTTAGGGTTTAAGGTTTAGGGTTTAGGGTTTTAGGGTTTTTTTTTAGTGTGTACTGTTGAGGGTTTAGGGCTTAGGATTCTTTAGGGTTTTTTTAGGTTTTTTAGGGTTTAGGGTATAGGGTTTTAGGGTTTTTAGGGTTTAGGGTTTATGTTTAGGGTTTTTTAGGGTTTTAGAGTTTTTAGGGTTTAGGGTTTTTTTTTTTGGTTAAAACCCGCTGTAGGGGCCTCCGTGTTTATTCAGAAAGGAAATATACAAAAGTCCTTAAAGACTTTCAGCTCTTCTACTGCGCAAAGAGCTACAAAAAAAGGAAAAAAAACCTAAGAGCCAAAAGTCCTAAACTAAACCAATTACAAGAAACCTAGATACAATCTAGACCAACCAAAAAGAAAAAACAAAATAAAAAACAAGACACACAACTAAAATAGCAAAAACACCAAAGCAAGCACCCACAAGCAATAACCAAGCCTTCAAGTCAAAATCCAGGATGCTCCAAAAGCCTTCAATAAGAAGAGTAACCCACCTCCACTTGAAGTCACCACTATCATACCAATCTGAAAAGAATTTCTTAAAGCAAAATAATGCCAACAACAACAAAATGCCCAGTCAAAGCTAACATCTTCCAGGTTCCCAACAAAATCACAAAGCTCAACCACCCAAAAGAAATTTTTGCCAAGAATATTATATAGAAAAATGGCAAACATAATCTTCCAAAATAGATTTAAAAATCTAAACATCATAGCCAAAATAAAAACAAAAGAAAAGAACCAACTCAATGCCGAATATAAGGTAATCCTTATTTATCAAGATTGATTAATCCCCATAACAAAAAGGGAATATTATCATTATAGAATGAAGTAAAATGATGTAAATGAGCACCAGTTTTAGCAAAAAAATTTGCCACTGAATTTCCTTCTCTCCAAATATGGGATATTCTATAATCAAGTTGAGAGAGCATTCTCTTAATATCTTTTAAAATGTAAAAGGTGTCAAAATTACCAATATTATCATTAGAAATACAATTTATCACTAACATGGCATCCACTTCTAACCAAATTTTAAAATGACCAGAAGATAAGCAAATTTGAAGAGCTTTGTAAATAGCCATAAGTTCAGCATATAAAACAGAGCATTTATCAACAGGGGAAGCAAAAGCCACAACCAAATTACCTTTATCGTTCCTCAGGATACCAACACAACCATAAAATCCATCACTAACCGAACCATTAGTGTTAACTTTAATACATTGACTGATAGGTTTCTTCCAAATAACAAATTTAAAGCAAGGTATATGAAGCTCCTCAAAAATATTTGTATTTAACTTGTTAGCAACAAATTTAAAACCACAAAATTTCTTAGAATGAATTAAATTAACCTTATAAAACTATTTATTTTTTCTTTAGTTCTAGCAATTATACGATTATGATTCATAGGAATATTCCTATGTTTAGCATCATTTCTATCAATCCATAAGAACCAAATAAGAGAGATAGAGTAACAATTTTGATATGACCTCTGAAAGTGTTGTAAAAAATGACAGCAAGAAAATGATTAAAAGAAAGATGACCACTAAAGTAATTGGTATTAAAGAAATTATCAAACCAAATCCAAACTCTCGCAGCAATGGGACCATTGATGAAAACATGATTAATATCTTCTATATGATAACAACAAGAGCATTTAGAAGGAAGATAGAAGCCTTTCTTCCAAAGAACAACATCCACAGGAACATAACCCTTAATGATTCTCCAAACCAGGATAGAATAGGATGTAGGAATGTTATTGCTCCAAATCAAATTGATAACCATAGAAACATCTTTCTTATTTCTAATAAAATCCCAAGCAACTTTAAAAACAAAATTGCCATTATTAGAAAGTTTAAAAAGAATCTGGTCTTTGTTTTGATTATCCAAAGTAAGCTCCTTAATTTTATTAACAATTTCAAAAGGAAGTAAAGTAAGCAGATCTTGCAAATCCCAAGTATTGTTATGATAAAAACTATTCACTTTTATAGTAGAATAAGAAACAGTAGAAAGGAGGGACTCAATAGATCCTTGAAAAGTCCAATTATCATGCCAAAAGAAAGAATTACTAGAATTAAGCCCCCAAACAATTAATGGTTCCATACTATTCTTACGGGTTTTACGTTTTAGGGTTTAGTGTTTAGGATTTAAGATTTAGGATTTTTTTAGGGTTTTTTAAGGTTTTTAGGGTTTAGGGTAAAGGGTCTTAGGGTTTTTAGGGTTTAGGGTTTAGGGCTTTTTAGGGTTTTAGGGCTTTTAGGGTTTAGGGTTTAGGGTTTAGGGTTTAGGATTTAGGGTATAGGAGTTTTAGGGTTTTAGGGTGTAGGTTTTTTTTAGGGTTTAGTATTTAGGGTTTAGGGTTTTAAGGTATAGGGTTTAGTGGTTTTTTTTAGGGTTTTAGTGTTTAGGGTTTATGGTTTAAGGTATTTAGGGTTTAGAGTTTAGAGTTTTTTATAGGGTTTAGGGTTTATGGTTTTTAGGGTTAAGGGTTTAGGTTTTAGTGTTTTAGGCTTTTTAGGGTATAAGATTTAGGGTTTAGGGTTTTTTTTTTGGTTTTTATGATTTTTAGGGTTTAGGGTTTAGTGTTAAGGGTTTTTGGGTTTTTTTAAAGGGTTTTTAGGGTTTAGGGTTTATGGTTTAAAATTTTTAGGGTTTATGGTTTAGAATTTTTTTTGGGGTTTATAGTTTTTAGGTTTTAGGGTTTAGGTTTTAGGGTTTAGAGTTTTTGGGTTTAGGGTTTAGGGTTTTTTTAGGATTTTTCAGGATTTTTAGGGTTAGTGTTTAGGGTTTTAGGATTTTTTTTAGGGTTTTTAGGGTCTAGGGTTTAGGGTTTAAGGTTTAAGGTTTTAGGGTTTAGGGTTTTTTAGGGTTTTAGGGTTTTTAGGGTTTAGGTTTTAGGGTTTAGGGTTTAAGGTTTAGGGTTTAGGGTTTTAGGTTTTTCTTTTAAAGGTTTTACGATTTAGGGTTTAGTGTTTAGGATTTAGTGTTTAGGATTTTTTAGGGTTTTTTTAGGATTTTTAGCGTTTAGGGTAAAGGGTTTTAGGGTTTTTAAGGTTTAGGGTTTGGGTTTAGGATTTTTTAGGGTTTTAGGGCTTTTAGGGTTTAGGTTTAGGGTTTAGGGTGTAGGGTTTAGGGTTTAGGGTTTAGGGTTTAGGGTATAGGGCTTAGGGTTTAGGGTTTAGGGTTTTTAGGGTTTAGATTTAAGGGTTTTTTAGGGTTTTAGGGTTTAGGGTTTATGGTTTAGGGTTTAAGGATTTAGGTTTTTTTTTATGGGTTCTACGATTTAGGGTTTAGTGTTTAGGATTTCTTAGGTTTTTTTAGGATTTTTAGGGTTTAGGGTAAAGGGTTTTAGGGTTCTTAGGGTTTAGGGTTTAGGGCTTTTTAGGGTTTCAGGGCTTTTAGGGTTTAGGGTTTAGGATTTAGGGTTTAGGATTTTTTGGGTTTTAGGGTGTAGGGTTCCTTTTACAATTTAGTGTTTAGTGTTTAGGGTTTTAGGGTATAGGGTTTAGTGGTTTTTTTAGGGTTTTAGGGTTTAGGGTTTAGGGTTTAAGTTTTTTAGGGTTTAGGGTTTAGAGTTTTTTTAGGGTTTAGGGTTTATGGATTTTTGGGTGTAGGGTTTAGGTTTTAGGGTTTAGGGTTTTTAGGGTATAAGATTTAGGGTTTAGGGTTTTTTTAGGATTTTTTATGATTTTTAGGGTTTAGTGTTTAGATTTTTTGGGTTTTTTTATGGGTTTTTAGGGTTTAGGGTTTATGGTTTAAAATTTTTAGGGTTTATGGTTTAGAGTTTTTTATAGGGTTTATGGTTTTTAGGGTTTAGGGATTAGGTTTTAGGGTTTAGAGTTTTAGGGTTTAGGGTTTAGTGTTTAGGGTTTTAGGGTTTTTAGGGTCCAGGGCTTAGGGTTTAAGGTTTAAGGTTTTAGGGTTTAGGGTTTTTTAGGGTTTTAGGTTTTTTAGGGTTTAGGTTTTATGGTTTAGGGTTTAAGGTTTAGGGTTTAGGGTTTTAGGTTTTTCTTTTAAGGGTTTTACGATTTAGGGTTTAGTGTTTAGGAATAAGGGTTTAGGATTTTTTAAGATTTTTTATTATTTTTAGGGTTTAGGGTATAGGGTTTTAGGGTTTTTAAGGTTTTATGGTTTAGGGTTTTTTAGGGTTTTAGGGTTTTTAGGGTTTAAGGTTTAGGGTTTAGCATTTAGGGTTTTTGGGTTTTTGGGTGTAGGTTTTTTTTAGGGTTTAGTGTTTAGGGTTTAGGTTTTTTGGGTATATGGTTTAGTGGTTTAGGGTTTAGGGTTTTTTAGCATTTTAGCATTTTTAGGGTTTAGGGTTTAAGGTTTAGGGTTTAGTGTTTTAGGGTTCTTTTTTTAGGATTCTTAGGGTTTAGGGTTAAGTGCTTAGGGCTTAGGGTTTAGGATTTTTTAGGATTGTTAGAGTTTATGGTTTAGGGTTTTATGGTTTTTTTTTTAGGGTTTAGGATTTAGAGTTTAGGGTTTAGGGTTTTTTAGGGGTTTTTAGAGTTTAGGGTTTAGGGTTTAGTATTTTAGGACTTTTTTTTTAGGGTTTTTAAGTTTTAAGGTTTAGGATTTAGGGTTTAGGGTTTAGGGTTTAGGGTTTTTTATGGTTTTTTTAGATTTTTAGGGTTTATGGTTTTTTTTTTGGTTTCTAGGGTTTAGGCTTTATAGTTTAAGGTTTTTTATGGTTTTAGGATTTTTAGGGTTTAGAGTTTTTTTTAGGATTTTTAAGGGTTTAGGGTTTCGGGTTTATGTTTTAGGGTTTAGGGTTTTAGGGTTCGGGGTTTTTTATTGTTTTTAAGGTATAGGGTTTAGGTTTTAGGGTTTTAGGATTTTTTTTTTTTTTGGGGTTTAGGGTGTATGGTTTTTAGGGTTTAGGGTTTAGGGTTAAGGGTTTAGGGTTTAGGGTTTAGGGTTTAGGGTTTACGGCTTAGGGTTTAAGGATCAGGGTTTTTAGTGTTTAGGTTTTAGGGTTTTTTAGGGTTTTAGGGTTTAGGGTTTAAGGTTTTATATATTTTTTAAGGGTTTTACGTTTTAGGGTTTTGTGTTTAGGAATTTTTTAGGGTTTTTTAGGATTTTTAGGGTTTGTGGTATTGGGTTTTAGGGTTTTTAGGGTTTAGCGTTTAGGGTTTAGCGTTTAGGGTTTTGGGTTTTGGGTTTAGGATTTAGGGTTTAGGATATTTAAGGTTTTAGGGTGTAGGTTTTTTTTAGGGTTTAGGGTTTTAGGGTATAGGGTTTAGTGGTTTTTTTTAGAGTTTTAGGGTTTAGGGTTAGGGTTTAAGGTTTTTAGGGTTTAGAGTTTTTTTTAGGGTTTAGGGTTTATGGTTTTTAGGGTTTAGGGTTTAGGTTTTAGGGTTTAGGGTTTTAGGGTTTTTACCGTATAAGATATAGTGTTTAGGGTTTTTGTAAGGATTTTTTATGACTTTTAGGGTTTAGGGTTTAGTGTTTAGGGTTTAGGTTTTAGGATTTTTTTTTAAGGGTTTTTAGGGTTTAGGTTTTACGGTTTAAAATTTTTAGGGTTCATGGTTTAGAGTTTTTTTAGGGTTTATGGTTTTTAGGGTTTAGGGTTTAGGTTTTAGGGTTTAGAGTTTTAGGGTTTGGGGTTTAGGGTATAGGGTTCTTTAGGATTTTTTATGATTTTTAGTGTTTAGGGTTTAGTGTTTAGGGTTTTATGGTTTTTTTTAGGGTTTTTAGGGTCTAAGGTTTAGGGTTTAAGGTTTATGTATTTAGAGTTTAGGGTTTAGGGTTTTTTAGGATTTTAGGGTTTTTAGAGTTTTGGTTTTAGAGTTTAGGGTTTAAGGTTTACGGTTTAGGGTTTTAGGGTTTTTTTTTAAGGGTTTTACGATTTAGGGTTTGGTGTTTAGGATTTAGGGTTTAGGATTTTTTCAAGTTTTTTAAAATTTTTAGGGTTTAGGGTTTAGGGCATAGGGTTTTAAGATTTTTAGGGTTTAAGGTTTTGGGTTTAGGGTTTTTTAGGGTTTTAGGGTTTTTAAGGGTTTAAGTTTTGGTTTTAGGGTTTAGGGTTTTAGGCTTTTTAGGGTTTAAGATTTAGGGTTTAGGGTTTTGTAAGGTTTTTAATGATTTTTAGGGTTTAGGGTTTAGTGTTTAGGGTTTTTAGGTTTTTTTTTTAAGAGTTTGTAGGGTTTAGGGTTTAGGGTTTTGGATTTAGGGTTTCGGATTTTTAGGGTTTTAGGGTGTAGGGTGTTTTTAGGGTTTAGTGTTTAGGGTTTAGGGTTTTAAGGTATAGGGTTTAGGGTTTTTTTTTAGGGTTATAAGGTTTAGGGTTTAGGGTTTAAGGTTTTTTTAGGATTTAGGGTTTACGGTTTTAAGGGTCTAGGGTTTTGGGATTTTGGGTTTTGGGTTTTACAAATTTTTTTAGGGTTTTTTGGGTTTAAGATTTAGGGTTTAGGGTTTTTTAGGGTTTTTTATGATTTTTAGGGTTTAGGGTTTAGTGTTTAGGGTTTTAGGGTTTTTTTATGGGTTTTTAGGGTATAGGGTTGGGGGTTTTTTAGGGTTTTAGGGTTTTTAGGGTTTAGGGTTTAAGGTTTAGGGTTTAGTATTTTACGGTCTTTTTTTTATGATTTTTAAGGTTTAGGGTTAAGTGTTTAGGGTTTAGGGTTTAGGATTTTTAAGATTTTTAAAGTTTAGGGTTTTATGATTTTTTTTTAGGGTTTAGGGTTTAGAGTTTAGGGTTTTTTAGGGGTTTTTAGAGTTTAGGGTTTAGGGTTTAGGGTTTAGTGTTTTAGGGTTTTTTTTTAGGGTTTTAAAGGTTTAGGGTTTAGGATTTAGGGTTTATGGTTAGGGTTTAGGATTTTGTATGGTTTTTTAGGATTTTTAGGGTTTAGGGTTTAGGCTTTTAGGGTTTTTTTCTTTTAGGGTTTTTATAATTTAGGGTTTAGGGTTTAGGAATTAGGGTTTGTGGTTTTATGGTTTAGGGTTTAGGGTTTTTTTAAGGTTTAGGGTTCTAGGGTTTAGGGTTTAGTGTTTAGGGTTTTTTTGGTTTAGGGTTTAGGGTTTAGGTTTTAGGGTTTAGGGTTTTAGGGTTTAGAGTTTAGGGTTTAAGTTTTAGTGTTTAGGGTTTTAGGGTTTCAGGTTTAGGGTTTTAGGGTTTAAGGTTTAGGGTTTAGGGTTTAGGATTTAGGGTTTAGGATTTTTAGGGTTTTAGGGTGTAGGGTTTCTTTTACGATTGAGTGTTTAGGGTTTAGGGTTTGAGGGTATAGGGTTTAATGGTTTTTTTTAGGGTTTTAGGGTTTAGGGTTTAAGGTTTTTAGGGTTTAGGGTTTAGAGTTTTTTTAGGGTTTAGGGTTTATGGTTTTTTGGGTTTAGGGTTTAGGTTTTAGGGTTTAGGGTTTTTATGGTATAAGATTTAGGGTTTAAGGTTTTTTTAGGGTTTTTTTATGATTTTTAGGGTTTAGGGTTTATTATTTAGGGTTTTTGAGTTTTTTTAAGGGTTTTTAGGGTTAAAGGTTTAGGGTTTAATGTTTATGGTTTAAAATTGATAGGGTTTATGGTTTTTAGGGTTTAGGGTTTAGTTTTTAGGGTTTAGAGTTTTAGGGTTTAGGATTTTTTTAGGGTTTTTAGGGTCCAGGGCTTAGGGTTTACGGTTTAAGGTTTTAGAGTTTAGGGTTTGTTAGGGTTTTAGGTTTTTTAGGGTTTAGGATTTATGGTTTAGGGTTTAAGGTTTAGGTTTTAGGGTTTTAGGTTTTTCTTTTAAGGATTTTACAATTTAGGGTTTAGTGTTTAGGATTTAGGGTATAGGATTTTTTAAGATTTTGTAGGATTTTTAGGGTTTAGGGTATAGGCTTTTAGGGTTTTTAAGGTTTTATGGTTTAGGGTTTAGGGTTTTTTAGGGTTTTAGGGTTTTTAGGGTTTAGGGTTTAGGGTTTAGGGTTTAGGATTTAGGGTTTAGGATTTTTAGGGTTTTTGGGTGTATGTTTTTTTTAGGGTTTAGTGTTTAGGGTTTAGGTTTTTATGGTATATGGTTTAGTGGTTTAGGGTTTAGGGTTTTTTAGCATTTTAGGATTTTTAGGGTTTAGGGTTTAAGGTTTAGGGTTTAGTTTTTTTGGGTTCTATTTTTAAGATTCTTAGGGTTTAGGGTTAAGTGCTTAAGGTTTAGGATTTAGGATTTTTTAGGATTGTTAGAGTTTATGGTTTAGGGTTTTATGGTTTTTTTTTAGGGTTTAGTGTTTAGAGTTTAGGGCTTAGGGTTTTTTAGGGGTTTTTAGTGTTTAGGGTTTAGGGTTTTAGGACTTTTTTTTAGGGTTTTTAAGTTTTAATGTTTAGGATTTAGGGTTTACGGTTTAGGGTTTAGGGTTTTTTTTTGGGTTTCTAGGGTTTAGGGTTTAGGGTTTAAGGTTTTTTATTGTTTTAGAATTTTTAGGGTTTAGAGTTTTTTTAGGGTTTTTAAGGGTTTAGGGTTTCGGGTTTATGTTTTAGGGTTTAGGGTTTTAGGATTTGGGGTTTTTTATTGTTTTTAAGGTATATGGTTTAGGTTTTAGGGTTTTAGGATTTTTTTTTTTGGTTTTTAGGGTTTAGGGTGTAGGGTTTTTAGGGTTTAGGGTTTAGGGTTTATGGTTTAGGGTTTAGGGCTTAGGGTTTAGCGTTCAGGGTTTTTAGTGTTTAGGTTTTAGGGTTTTTTAGGGTTTTAGGGTTTAGGGTTTAAGGTTTAGGGTTTAAGGTTTTACATTTTTTTTTAAGGGTTTTACGATTTAGTGTTTAGTGTTTAGGAATTTTTAGTGTTTTTTAGGATTTTTAGGGTTTGTGGTATAGGGTTTTAGGGTTTTTAGGGTTTAGGGTTCAGAGTTTTTTTGGGTTTTAGGGTTTTTAAGGTTTAGGGTTTAGGGTTTTGGGTTTTGGGTTTAGGGTGTAGGGTATACGATTTAGGGTTTAGGATTTTTAGGGTTTTAGGGTGTAGGTTTTTTTTAGGGTTTAGTGTTTAGGGTTTAGGGTTTTATCGTATAGGGTTTAGTGGTTTTTTTTAGAGTTTTAGGGTTTAGGGTTAGGGTTTAAGATTTTTAGGGTTTAGGGTTTAGAGTTTTTTTTAGGGTTTAGGGTTTATGTTTTTTAGGGTTTAGGGTTTGGGTTTTAGGGTTTAGGGTTTTATGGTTTTTACGGTATAAGATTTAGAGTTTAGGGTTTTTGTAAGGTTTTTTTATGACTTTTAGGGTTTAGGGTTTAGTGTTTAGGGTTTAGATTTTAGGGTTTTTTTTAAGGGTTTTTAGGGTTTAGGGTTTAGGGTTTAAAATTTTTAGGGTACATGGTTTAGAGTTTTTTTAGGGTTTATGGTTTTTAGGGTTTAGGGTTTAGGTTTTAGGGTATAGAGTTTTAGGGTTTGGGGTTTAGGGTTTAGTGTTTTTAGGATTTTTTATGATTTTTAGGGTTTAGGGTTTTATGGTTTTTTTTAGGGTTTAGGGTTTAGGGTTTAAGGTTTATTGTTTTAGAGTTTAGGGTTTAGGGTTTTTTAGGGTTTAAGGGTTTTTAGAGTTTTGGTTTTAGAGTTTAGCGTTTAAGGTTTAGGGTTTAGGGTTTTAGGTTTTTTTTAAGGGTTTTACGATTTAGGGTTTAGTGTTTATGATTTAGGCTTTAGAATTTTTAGGATTTTAAGGTTTAGGGTTTAGGGTTTTTTAGGGTTTTAAGGTTTAGGGTTTAGGATTTTGGGTTTAGGGTTTAAGGTTTAGGGTTTAGGGTTTAAGGTTTTCTTAGGATTTAGGGTTTACGGTTTTAAGGGTCTAAAGTTTAGGATTTTGGGTTTAGGGTTTTACGAATTTTTTTAGGGTTTTTTGGGTTTAAGATTTAGGGTTTAGGGTTTTTTTAGGGTTTTTTATGATTTTTAGGGTTTAGGGTTTAGTCTTTAGGGTTTTAGGATTTTTTATGGGTTTTTAGGTTTTAGGGTTTGGGGGTTTTTAGGGTTTTAGGGTTTTTAGGGTTTAGGGTTTAAGGTTTAGGGTTTAGTATTTTACGGTCTTTTTTTAGGATTTTTAAGGTTTAGGGTTAAGTGTTTAGGGTTTAAGGTTTAGATTTTTAAGATTTTTAAAGTTTAGGGTTTTATGATTTTTTTTTTAGGGTTTAGGGTTTAGAGTTTAGGGTTTAGGGTTTTTTAGGGGTTTTTAGAGTTTAGGGTTTAGGCTTTAGGGTTTAGTGCTTTAGGGTTTTTTTTCTTTAGGGTTTTAAAGGTTTAGGGTTTAGGATTTAGGGTTTATGGTTTAGGGTTTAGGGTTTTTTATGGTTTTTTAGGATTTTTAGGGTTTAGGGTTTAGGCTTTTAGGGTTTTTTTCTTTTATTATTTTTATAATTTAGGGTTTAGGGTTTAGGAATTAGGGTTTGGGGTTTTATGGTTTAGGATTAGGGTTTTTTTAGGGTTTAGGGTTTAGGGTTTTGTGTTTAGGGTTTTTTGGGTTAGGGTTTAGGGTTTAGGGTTTAGGGTTTAGGGTTTAGCGTTTAGGGTTTTAGGGTTTAGAGTTTAGGGTTTAAGTTTTAGGGTTTAGGGTTTTAGGGTTTCGGGTTTAGGGTTTTAGGGTTTAAGGTTTAGGGTTTAGGGTTTAGGATTTAGGGTTTAGGATTTTTAGGGTTTCAAGGTGTAGGGTTTCTTTTACGATTGAGTGTTTAGTGTTTAGGGTTTGAGGGTATAGGGTTTAATGGTTTTTTTAGAGTTTTAAGGTTTAGGGTTTAAGGTTTTTAGGGTTTAGGGTTTAGAGTTTTTTAGGGTTTAGGGTTTATGGTTTTTTGGGTTTAGGGTTTAGGTTTTAGGGTTTTTAGGGTTTAGGTTTTAAGGTTTAGGGTTTAAGGTTTAAGGTTTAGGGTTTTAGGTTTTTTTTGTTTTAGGGTGTAGTGTTGAGGGTTTAGGGTTTAGGATTTGTTAGGGTTTTTTAGGTTTTTTAGGGTTTAGGGCATAGGGTTTTAGGGTTTTTAGGGTTTAAGGTTTAGGGTTTAGGGTTTATGGTTTAAAATTGATAAGATTTATGGTTTTTAGGGTTTAGAGTTTTAGGGTTTAGGGACTTTTGTTAGGGTTTTTAGGGTCCAGGGCTTAGGGTTTACGGTTTAAGGTTTTAGAGTTTAGGGTTTTTTAGGGTTTTAGGTTTTTTAGGGTTTAGGTTTTATGGTTTAGGGTTTAAGGTTTAGGTTTTAGGGTTTTAGGTTTTTCTTTTAAGGGCTTTACAATTTAGGGTTTAGTGTTTAGGATTTAGGGTTTAGGATTTTTTAAGATTTTTTAGGATTTTTAGGGTTTAGGGTATAGGGTTTTAGGGTTTTTAAGGATTTATGGTTTAGGGTTTAGGGTTTTTTAGGGTTTTAGGGTTTTTAGGGTTTAGGGTTTAGGGTTTAGGGTTTAGGATTTAGGGTTTAGGATTTTCAGGGTTTTTGGGTGTATGTTTTTTTTAGGGTTTAGTGTTTAGGGTTTATGTTTTTATGGTATATGGTTTAGTGGTTTAGGGTTTAGGGTTTTTTAGCATTTTAGGATTTTTAGGGTTTAGGGTTTAAGGTTTAGGGTTTACTATTTTAGGGTTCTTTTTTTAGGATTCTTAGGGTTTAGGGTTAAGTGCTTAGGGTTTAGGATTTAGGATTTTTAGGATTGTTAGAGTTTATGGTTTAGGGTTTTATGGTTTTTTTTTAGGGTTTAGGGTTTAGAGTTTAGGGCTTAGGGTTTTTTAGAGGTTTTTAGTGTTTAGGGTTTAGGGTTTTAGGACTTTTTTTTAGGGTTTTTAAGTTTTAATGTTTAGGATTTAGGGTTTACGGTTTAGGGTTTTGGGTTTTTTTTTGGGCTTCTAGGGTTTAGGGTTTAGGGTTTAAGGTTTTTTATTATTTTAGAATTTTTAGTGTTTAGAGTTTTTTTAGGGTTTTTAAGGGTTTAGGATTTCAGGTTTCTGTTTTAGGGTTTAAGGTTTTAGGGTTTGGGGTTTTTTATTGTTTTTAAGGTATACGGTTTAGGTTTTAGGGTTTTAGGATTTTTTTTTTTGGTTTTTAGGGTTTAGGGTGTAGGGTTTTTAGGGTTTAGGTTTTAGGGTTTAGGGTTTAGGGTTTAGGGTTTAGGGTTTAGGGCTTAGGGTTTAGGGTTTACGGTTTTTAGTGTTTAGGTTTTAGGGTTTTTTAGGCTTTTAGGGTTTAGGGTTTAAGGTTTTACATTTTTTTTTAAGGTTTTACGATTTAGGGTTTAGTGTTTAGGAATTTTTAGGGTTTTTTAGGATTTTTAGGGTTTGTGGTATACGGTTTTAGGGTTTTTTGGGTTTAGGGTTCAGGGTTTTTTAGGGTTTTAGGGTTTTTAAGGTTTAGTGTTTAGGGTTTTGGGTTTTGGGTTTAGGGTGTAGGGTTTACGATTTAGGGTTTAGGATTTTTACGATTTTGGGGTGTAGGTTTTTTTAGGGTTTAGTGTTTAGGGTTTAAGGTTTTATGGTATAGGGTTTAGTGGTTTTTTTTAGAGTTTTAGGGTTTAGGGTTAGGGTTTAAGGTTTTTAGGGTTTAGGGTTTAGAGTTTTTTTTAGGGTTTAGGGTTTATGGTTTTTAGGGTTTAGGGTTTGGGTTTTAGGGTTTAGGGTTTTAGGGTTTTTACGGTATAAGATTTAGGGTTTAGGGTTTTTGTAAGGTTTTTTTATGACTTTTAGGGTTTAGGGTTTAGTGTTTAGGGTTTAGGTTTTAGGGTTTTTTTTAAGGGTTTTTATGGTTTAGGGTTTAGGGTTTAAAATTTTTAGGGTTCATGGTTTAGAGTTTTTTTAGGGTTTATGGTTTTTAGGGTTTAGGGTTTAGGTTTTAGGGTTTAGAGTTTTAGGGTTTGGGGTTTAGGGTTTAGGGTTTTTAGGATTTTTTATAATTTTTAGGGTTTAGGGTTTAGTGTTTAGGGTTTTAAGGGTCTAGGGTTTAGGGTTTAAGGTTTATGGTTTTAGAGTTTAGGGTTTAGCTTTTTTTAGGGTTTAAGGGTTTTTAGAGTTTTGGTTTTAGAGTTTAGGGTTTAAGGTTTAGGGTTTAGGGTTTTAGGTTTTTTTTTAAGGGTTTTACGATTTAGGGATTAGTGTTTAGGATTTAGGGTTTAGAATTTTTTCGAGTTTTTTAGGATTTTTAGGGTTTAGGGTTTAGGGCATAGGGTTTTAGGGTATTTTAGGGTTTTAGGGTTTTTAGGGTTTAAGGTTTAGGTTTTAGGGTTTACGATTTTAGGCTTTTTAGGGTTTAAGATTTAGGGTTTAGGGTTTCTTTAGGGTTTTTTATGATTTTTAGGGTTTAGGGTTTAGTGTTTAGGGTTTTTAGGTTTTTTTAAAGAGTTTTAGGTTAGGGTTTAGGGTTTAGGGTTTAGGATTTAGGGTTTAGGATTTTTAGTGTTTTAGGGTGTAGCGTATTTTTAGGGTTTGGTGTTTAGGGTTTAGGGCTTTAGGGTATAGGGTTTAGGGTTTTTTTTAGGGTTTTAAGGTTTAGGGTTTAGGGTTTAAGGTTTTTTTAGGGTTTAGGGTTTACGGTTTTAAGGGTCTAGGGTTTAGGATTTTGGGTTTAGGGTTTTACGATTTTTTTTAGGGTTTTTTGGGTTTAAGATTTAGGTTTTAGGGTTTTTTAGGGTTTTTTATGATTTTTAGGGTTTAGGGTTTAGTGTTTAGGGTTTTAGGGTTTTTTATGGGTTTTTAGGCTATAGGGTTGGGGTTTTTTTAGGGTTTTAGGGTTTTCAGGGTTTAGGGTTTAGTTTTTTAGGGTTTTTTTTAAGGATTTTAAAGGTTTAGGGTTAAGTGTTTAGGGTTTAGGATTTTTTAAGATTTTAAAAGTTCAGGGTTTTATGATTTTTTTTTAGGGTTTAGGGTTTATGTTTAGGGTTTAGGGTTTTTTAGGGGTTTTTAGAGTTTAGGGTTTAGGGTTTAGGGTTTAGTGTTTTAGGGCTTTTTTTTAAGGGTTTTAAAGGTTTAGGGTTTAGGATTTAGGGTTTATGGTTTAGGGTTTAGGGTTTTTTATGGTTTTTTAGGATTTTTAGGGTTTAGGGTTTAGGCTTTTAGGGTTTTTTTCTTTTAGGGTTCATAATTTAGGGTTTAGGGTTTAGGAATTAGGGTTTGGGGTTTTATGGTTTAGGGTTTTTTTAGGGTTTAGGGTTTAGGGTTTAGGGTTTAGTGTTTAGGGTTTTTTGGGTTTAGGGTTTAGGGTTTAGGGTTTACGGTTTAGGGGTTTAGGGTTTAGGGTTTAGGGTTTAAGTTTTAGGGTTTAGGGTTTTAGGGTTTAGGGTTTAGGGTTTTAGGGTTTAAGGTTTAGGGTTTTAGTTTTAGGGTTTAGGGTTTAGGTTTTAGGGTTTAGGGTTTAGGGTTTAGGGTTTTTGGGTTTTTTTTTAGGGTTTTACGATTTACGGTTTAGTGTTTAGGGTTTAGGGTTTAGGATTTTTTAGGATTTTTAGGGTTTAGGGTTTTTTTTAGGGTTTCTATGGTTTAGCCTTTAGGGTTTAGGGTTTTTTATGGTATTAGGGTTTTTAGGGTTTAGTGTTTTTTTAGGGTTTTTGAGGGTTAAGGGTTTATGGTTTAGTGTTTAGGGTTCTAGGGTTTGGGCTTTAGGGTTTAGTGTTTTTTATTATTTTTAAGGTTTAGGGTTTAGGGTTTAGAGTTTTAGGATTTTGTTTTTGGGTTTTTAGGGTTTAGGGTTTAGGGTTTAGGATTTAGGGTTTAAGGTTTTTTAGGATTTTAGGGTGTAGGGTTCTTTTAGCGTTTAGGGTTTTGGGTTTACTCTTTCAGGGTTTAGGGTTTAGGAATTTTTTTTAGGGATTTAGGGTTTAGGGTTTTAGGGTTTTGGGTTTTTGGTTTAGGGTTTAACATTTTTAGGGTTTAGTGTTTAGAGTTTTTTTTAGGGTTTATTGTTTTCAGGGTTTAGGGTTTAGGTTTAAGGGTTTTAAGGGTTTAGGGTTTAGTGTTTTGGGTTTGGGGTTAAGGGTTTAGGGTTTTTAGGAATTTAGGGTTTATGGTTTAGGGTTTAGGGTTTAGGATTTATGTTTTAGGGTTTAGGGTTATTTAGGGTTTTAGGGTGTAGGGTTCTTTTAGAGTTTAGGGTTTAGGCTTTTTTTTAAGGATTTAGGGTTTAAGGATTTAGGGTTTAGGGTTTAGGGTTTAGGGTTTAAGGTTTATGATTTTTAGGGTTTAGAGTTTTTTTTAAAGTTTATAGTTTTTAGGATTTAGGGTTTAGGTTTTAGGGTTTAGAGTTTTAGGGCTTAGGGTTTAGGATTTTTTAGGTTTTTTTGGATTTTTAGGGTTTAGGGTTTAATGTTTATTATTTTTGGGTTTTTTTTTTAGAATTTTAAGGGTCTAGGGTTTAGGGTTTAAGGTTTAGGGTTTTAGGGTTTAGGGTTTATGGTTTTTTAGGGTTTTAGGGTTTTTAGGGTTTAGGTTTTAGGGTTTAGGGTTTAAGGTTTAGGGTTTAGGGTTTTAGGGTTTTTTTGTTTTAGGGTGTAGTGTTGAGGGTTTAGGGTTTAGGATTTTTTAGGGTTTTTTAGGTTTTTTAGGGTTTAGGGCATAGGGTTTTAGGGTTTTTAGGGTTTAGGGTTTAGGGTTTAGGGTTATGGATTTAGGGTTTAGGATTTTTAGGGTTTTAGGGATTTTTAGGGTTTTAGGGTGTAGGGTTCTTTTAGGGTTTAGGGTTTTAGGGTTTAGGGTTTAGGGTTTTTTTTTAGAGATTTAGGGTTTATGGTTTAGGTTTTAGGGTTTAGGGATTAGGATTTAAGATTATTTAATGTTTAGAGTTTTTTTTTAGGGTTTATTATTTTTAGGGTTTAGGATTTAGGTTTTAGGGTTTAGAGTTTTAGGGTTTTGGGTTTAGAGTTTAGACTTTTTTAGGATTTTTTAAGATTTTTAGGGTTTAGGGTTTAGTGTTTATGGTTTTAGGGTTTTTTTTAGGGTTTTTAGGGCTTAGGGTTTAGGGTTTAGGGTTTAGGTTTTAGGGTTTAGAGTTTTAGGGTTTTGGGTTTAGGGTTTAGGCTTTTTTAGGATTTTTTAGGATTTTTAGGGTTTAGGGTTTAGTGTTTATGGTTTTAGTGTTTTTTTTTGGGTTTTTAGGGTTTAGGGTTTAGGGTTTAAGGTTTAGGGTTTTAGGGTTTATGGTTTAGGGTTTTTTAGGGTTTCTAAGGTTTAGGTTTTGGGGTTTATGGTTTAAGGTTTAGGGTTTAGGGTTTTAGGTTTTTGTTTTTAGGTTGTAGTGTTGAGGGTTTAGGGTTTAGAGTTTTTTAGGCTTTTAGGGTTTTTAGGGTTTTGGGTTTAGGGTTTAGGGAATAGGGTTTAGGGTTTTGGATTCAGGGTTTAGGATTTTTAGGGTTTTAGGGTGTAGGGTTTTTTTAGGGTTTAGTGTTTTGGGTTTAGGGTTTTAGGGTTTAGGGTTTAGGTTATTTTTTTAGGGTTTAAGGTTTAGGGTTTAGGGTTTAAGTTTTTTGGGGTTTAGAGTTTTTTTTAGGGTTTAAAGTTTATAGTTTTTACGGTTTAGTATTTAGGTTTTAGGGTTTAGGGTTTTGGGGTTTTTCTTTAGGGTTTTTAGGGTTTAGCATTTGGGGTTTATGGTTTTTTAGTATTTTTTATGATTTTTAGGGTTTAGGATTTAGTTTTTAGGGTTTTAGGGTTTAGGAATTAGGGTTTGGGGTTTTAGAGTTTAAGGTTTAGGGTTTTTTAGGGTTTAGGTTTTTTTAGGGTTTAGGGTTTAGGGTTTAGGGTTTAGGGCTTAGTGTTTAGTGTTTAGGGTTTTTAGGGTTTAGGGTTTAGGGTTTTATGGTTTAGGCTTTAGGGTTTAAGGTTTAGTTTTTAGGGTTTAGGGTTTAGGGTTAAGGGTTTAGTGTTTAGGGTTTAGGGTTTTAGGGTTTTTTTAATGTTTTACGGTTTAGGGTTTAGGGTTTAGGATTTTTTAGAATTTTTAGGGTTTAGGGTTTAGGGTTTTAGAGTTTTTTTTATGGTTTTTAGGGTTTAGGGTTTTTTATGGCTTTAGGATTTTTAGGGTTTGGAGTTTTTTTTAGGGTTTTTAAGGGTTTAGGGTTTAGGGTTTAGGATTTTTTATTATTTTTAAGGTTAAGGGTTTAGGGTTTAGGGTTTTAGGATTTTTTTTTAGGTTTTACGATTTAGGGTTTAGGGATTAGGGTTTAGGGTTTTAGGGTTTCTTTTTTAGGGTTTTGATGGTTTAGGGTTTAAGATTTAGGGTTTATGGTTTAGGAATTAGGGTTTTTTATGGGTTTTTATAATTTTTAGGGTTTAGGGTTTAAGCTTTTAGGGTTTTTTCTTTTAGGGTTTTCAGGGTTTAGGGTTTAGGGATTATGGATTAGGGCTTGGGGTTTTAGGGTTTAGGCTTTAGGGTTTTTTAGGGTTTTGGGTTTTTTTAGGGTTTAGGGTTTAGGGTTTAGTGTTTAAGGTTTTTAGGGTTTAGGGTTCAGGGTTTAGGGTTTAGGGTTTTATGGTTTAGGCTTTAGGGTTTAAGATTTAGTGTTTAGGGTTTAGGGTTTAGTGTTTAGGGTTTAGTGTTTAGGGTTTTCAGAAATTTAGGGTTTTGACTTTATGGTGTAGGACTTAGGATTTAGGGTTTAGGGTTTTTAGGGTTTTAGGGTGTAGGGTTCTTTTACGGTTTAGGGTTTAGGGTTTAGGTTTTTAGGGTTTAGGGTTTAGGGTTTAGTTTTTAGGGTTTTAGGGTTTAGGAATTAGTGTTTGGGGTTTTAGGGTTTAGGGTTTAGGGTTTTTTTGGGTTTAGGTTTTTTTAGGGTTTAGGGTTTAGGGTTTATGGTTTAGGGCTTAGTGTTTAGTGTTTAGGGTTTTTAGGGTTTAGGGTTTAGGGTTTTATGGTTTAGGCTTTAGGGTTTAAGGTTTAGTTTTTAGGGTTTAGGGTTTAGGGTTTAGGGTTTAATGTTTAGGGTTTAGGGTTTTAGGGTTTTTTTATTGTTTTACGGTTCAGGGTTTAGTGTTTAGGGTTTAGGGTTTAGGATTTTTTAGGATTTTTAGGGTTTAGGGTTTAGGGTTTTAGGGTTTTTTTTATGGTTTTTAGGGTTTAGGGTTTTTTATGGCTTTAGGATTTTTAGGGTTTGGAGTTTTTTTTAGGGTTTTTAAGGGTTTAAGGTTTAGGGTTTAGGATTTTTTATTATTTTTAAGGTTAAGGATTTAGTGTTTAGGGTTTTAGGATTTTTTTTAGATTTTTACGGTTTAGGGTTTAGGGATTAGGGTTTAGGGATTAGGGTTTAGGGTTTTAGGGTTTCTTTTTTAGGGTTTTGATGGTTTATGGTTTAAGATTTAGGGTTTATGGTTTAGGAATTAGGGTTTTTTATGGGTTTTTAAAATTTTTAGGGTTTAGGGTTTAAGCTTTTAGGGTTTTTTCTTTTAGGGTTTTCAGGGTTTAGGGTTTAGGGATTATGGATTAGGGTTTGGGTTTTAGGGTTTAGGCTTTAGGGTTTTTTAGGGTTTTGGGTTTTTTTCGGGTTTAGCGTTTAGGGTTTAGTGTTTAGGGTTTTTAGGGTTTAGGGTTCAGGGTTTAGGGTTTTATGGTTTAGGCTTTAGGGTTTAAGATTTAGTGTTTAGGGTTAAGGGTTTAGTGTTTAGGGTTTAGTGTTTAGTGTTTAGGGTTTTTAGAAATTTAGGGTTTTGACTTTATGGTGTAGGACTTAGGATTTAGGGTTTAGGGTTTTTTAGGGTTTTAGGGTGTAGGGTTCTTTTACGGTTTAGGGTTTAGGGTTTAGGTTTTTAGGGTTTAGGGTTTAGGTTTTCTCTTAAGGGATTTAGGGTTTAGGGTTTAGCGTTTAAGGCTTTATGGTTTAGGGTTTATGATTTTTAAGGTTTAGGGTTTAGAGTTTTTTTTAGGGTTTATGGTTTTTAAGGTTTAGGGTTTAGGTTTGAGGGTTTAGATTTTTAGGGTTTAGGGTTTAGGGTTTAGTGTTTTTTAAGATTTTATAGGATTTTTAGGGTTTAGAGTTTAGTGTTTAGGGTTTTAGGGTTTTTTTTAGGATTTTTAGGGTTTAGGGCTTAGGGTTTAAGGTTTAGGGTTTTTAGGGTTAAGGGTTTAGGGATTAGGGTTTAGGGTTTATGGTTTAGGGTTTAGGGTTTAGGATTTAGGGTTTAGGGTTTAGGGTTTAGGGTTTATGGTTTAGGGTTTAGGATTTTTTAGGGTTTTTTAGGATTTTTAGGGTTTAGGGTTTTAGGGTTTTTTTTTTATGGTTTTTAGGTTTTAGGTATTAATGTTTTTTAGGGTTTTAGGTTTTTTAAGGTTTAGAGTTTTTTTTAGGTTTTAGGGTTTCGGGTTTTATAGGGTTTTTAGTGCTTAGGGTTTTGGGTTAAGGGTTTAGGCTTTAGGGTTTTTTAGGGTTTTAGGACTTAGGGTTTTGGGTTTAGGATTTAGGGTTTTTAGGGTTTAGGATTTAGGGTTTTAGGGTTGAGGGTTTAGGGTTTACAGTTTTTAGGGTTTAGGTTTTAGGGTTTAGGGTTTGCAATTTTTTTTTAGGGTTTAGCATTTAGGGTTTAGGGTTTTTTAGAAATTTTTATGATTTTTAGGGTTTAGGGTTTAGTGTTTAGGGTTTTAGGGTTTTTTAAAGGATTTTTAGGGTTTAGGATTTAGGGTTTAGGGTTTATGGTTTTAGGGTTTAGGGTTTTTTAGCGTTTATGATTTAGGGTTTTCGGGTTTAGGGTATAGGGTTTTGGGATTTTTAGGGTTTTAGGGTTTTTAGGGTTTAGGGTTTAGTGTTTTAGGGTTTTTTTTAAGGATTTTTAGGGTTTAGGGTTAAGTGTTTAGGGTTTAGAGTTTAGTATTTTTATGGTTTTTTAGGATTTTTAGGGTTCAGGGTATATGGTTTTAGGGTATTTTTTTTGGGTTTCGGGTTTAGGGTTTAGAGTGGAGGGTTGCGTTAGGTAGTCGACAGCCAGCGTAAAACTTGTCGAATAATAATGACATGAATCCTTTAAGAAATTGTGTTAATGCTAGGGCGTCCCCTAGAAGCGACGCGTTGTATGGCCTGAATACAGCGACAAGTGTGCAAGGGCCGCTGCACCGCCGCCCGGGTGCAGTGTTAAATAGGCAAGGGTTACCACATCAAGGACGGATGTGGGAAAAGAAGCTAGTCCATGAAACTAAAATTAGGATAGGAACTTGGAATATAGGTTCCCTTACAGGAAAATTAATGGAATTAATAGATATTATGATTCATAGGAAGATAAATATTCTGTGCATTCAGGAAACTAAATGAGTTGGAGAGAAGGCTAAGGAGATTGATAGTTTAGGATTTAAACTTTGGTATTCGGGTAGGAGTCGTACTAGAAATGGTGTAGGTGTGATTTTAGATAAGAGTTTGAAGGATAATGTTATAAATATTAATAGAATTGTAGATAGAATTATAGCTTTAAAGATTGTTGTTGATGCTAAGATTGTTAACATTATAAGTGCTTATGCTCCTCAAGTGGGTTTGGATATGGATTCAAAATTAAAATTTTGGAATGACTTAGAAGAATTAATACAAAAGATACCTCTTGAAGAAAGAGTTTTTATTGGAGGAGATTTAAATGGACATGTTGGTAGAGAGGTAGATGATTTTAAAAGCATTCATGGTGGCCATGGGTTTGGAACGACAAATGAAGGTGGTAAGTCCATATTAGATTTTTGTTTGGCTTATGATTTTTTAATTGCTAATACATTATTTAAGAAAAGGAATGAGCATCTCATTACTTATAAAAATGGATATAGTACAACTCAGATTGATTATTTTCTTATAAGGAAATTAGATCGTTTAGATTACAAAGATTGTAAAGTTATTCCGAGTGAAAACTTATGTACCCAACATCGTTTATTAGTTTTGGACTTGAAGATAATGGGGAAGAAATTAAAAAATAAAGTAAAACGTTTTCCTAGGATTAGATGGGGGTATTTAAAGAATATTAACAAAAATATTTTTGAGAGTAAGATTTTAGATCTTAAGATTTTGTCTGTGCATGAGGATGCTAAAGTTATGTGGGAAAAAGTGGCTAGTAATATTAAGAATATTGCAAAAGATGTTCTTGGAGTTTCAAAGGGAAAATCTCCTAATAGTAAAAATAGTTGGTGGTGGAATCCAAATGTGCAAGAAAAGATTAAAAATAAGAAGATTTGTTATAAAAATTGGTTTAATTGTAAAAATTCTGATAATTGGAAAGTATATAAAGAGGCACGTAAGGAATCTAAGAAAGCAATATGTGATGCAAAGAGTTTAGCTTTTAGTGATTTATATAATAGATTAGATACTAAGGAGGGAGAAAGATATATGTATAAGCTAGCCAAACAAAGAGATAGGAGTAGTAAGGATTTAGTTCAAGTGAAGTGTATTAAGGATGAAGATCAAAAAGTACTTTTTTTAGAAGATGATATTCAACAAAGGTGGATGAGATATTTTGCTAAACTTTTTAATGAAGAATGTGAAAATAAAATTGACTGTAGTGACCTTAGCACCTTAAATGAAAATAAAGATTTCTGTTTTTATCGGCGTATTAGTAAAACCAAAGTTAGAGAGGCTTTAAAGAAAATGAAGGGTGGAAAAGCTGTTGGACCTGATGATATTCCAATAGAGGTGTGGAAATGCTTAGGAGATGAAGGAATTTCTTGGCTTACTAAACTTTTTAATACTGTTTTGAAGACTAAAAAGATGCCAGATGAGTGGAGAATGAGTGTGTTAATCCCTATTTTTAAGAATAAAGGTGATGCACAAGATTGTGCGAATTATAGAGGAATTAAGTTAATGTGTCATACTTTAAAACTATGGGAACGAGTTATGGAGCATAGGTTGCGGCGTGATACTAATGTTTCTCAAAATCAATTTGGATTTATGCTGGGTAGGTCTACTATGGAAGCCATACATTTATTAAGAGGTTTGATGGAGAAATATAGAGAGAATAAGGAGGATTTACATATGATATTTATTGATTTAGAAAAAGCATATGATAAAGTTCTAAGAGAAGTGCTATAGAGAGTTCTTGAAAAGAAAGAAGTTAATAACGCTTATATTCAAATCATTAAAGATATTTATGCAGGAGCTATTACTTGTGTTCAAACATAAGGTGGTTTGACCAAGTATTTTCCTATTTCGGTTGGATTACACCAAGGATCAGCCTTAAGCTCATATCTTTTTGCTTTAGTCATCGATGTTCTCACTAGACATTTGTAAGAGGATGTACCTTGGTGTATGCTTTTTGCTGATGATATTCTTCTTGTTGATAAGACTAGAGAGGGAGTTGAAGGTAAACTAGAATTGTGGAGGTCAACCTTAGAGTCTAAAGGTTTTCGCTTGAGTAGATCTAAAACGGAATATATGGAGTGTAATTTTAGTAATAATAGACCTAGTGAGGGCATTGTGACTTTGGCCGATCAAGTCATTAATAAGAGTACACGTTTTAGATATCTTGGATCTATTGTTCAGAGTGATGGTGATATAGATGGGGATATTATCAGCAGAATCCAAGTTGGATGGTTGAAGTGGAGGAATGCATCGGGCTTATTGTGTGATAGAAATGTACCCCTCAAACTTAAGGGAAAATTCTATAAGATGGTGTAGGGGTTTACTATTTTTGACTGGGTGATCCGCACCTCATTATACCGCTCGAAGGCAGTCTGATTGGCTGCATTGGAAAAGCAGGGATCAACATTCCCCCACGAGGAACTCGCACCCTTTTGCCTTGAACGTTTCCCGCCAGCCATTAGAAAGCACAAGTGAGGGAGAGTGGAAGGAGAAGGGTGGAAAAAATTAAAGAAATTGGCTGTTTAAATAGAAATCTACCGGATCGTCCTGTATGATCGCGAGATCGTCCAGGACGATATAAACATTTATGACGGCCAGGATGATTGGTTAAAAAGGCGGTCGGATCGTCCAGGATGATTAAACACAGGCGATCATCCCGAGGAGTCAAGCTAGATGACCGTTGATGAAAAGTATTGGCCCGGACGATTAGGTGGATCGACCAGGATGATGTGCAATAAATGTGTCGGACGGGCCGAATTCGAATCGTCTGGCTACTGACATGTGTATCGTCCAGGACGATGTTGTGAATCATCCAGGATGATGACCAATAATTGGCACATGCTCAGCCGTTCGATCAGATCATGAAGATATGGATCATATCGTCCAGGATGATGTAAGGATCATCCAAGACGAAGAAGATCATCCAGGATGATATGTGGATCGTCCAGGATGATGTGAAGAAAATAGGTAAAAAATGGAGGATGGAGATGAACGATCAGTATCCCAAAAACACAACCAGTAAAAAGAAAAAGAAAACCAAAGTAAATAAAACTTAAAACGAGAACACAAAAGCAACGATTTTTTTTTGATCAAGCTGCTCCAGTAGATCAGAATTTTTCTTGATTTTAAATCCGAAAACCAATAAGAAGATGATTGACAGCATTAAAATCCAGAAAAAGTTGGAAAATCGACTTTCGTAACTCCCACCTCGGACACCTTATAGATGCAAATCCCTTTCAAGACAAAAATTTAATTCAGAAGAAAAGACATTAGATTAAAAAAAAGATCCTTCCAAGCCTTATTCCAAAAAAATATCTGATATAATAGTGTTGCAAAGTAATAAATCAAAAATCATGATTTTCAAGCTCAAGCTTTTGAAAATATGAAGTGGCGCAGGATTTTTCTAAGACATTTAGCGATCTTAAAGGGAAGAAAGATTAATTTTGGCTCATTTTGTGCCTCTTTTTTTAATTTGTTTGGCGCTTTATGTATCTTTTAATTTTTGATACACTTTGTGTATCTTTTAGTTTGGCGACATTTCGCATCTTTTCAGCTTTGGGCTCATTTTGTGCCTCTTTTTCAATTTATTTGGCGCACTGCGCTTCTTTCGTAATCTTTCTCCCTCTCAAAACCGTTAAATCATCTCAGATGTAAAGTTACCTTCCAGACATAGGAGACGCTCTCTGCAATAAGGAAGAGTAATTCACAAAACAATAAAGGAGTTAGAGGAAGAGAAACAATCATCAATGACTCAAGACTTTGAAAATACTATTTATATGAGGTAGATTACTATAGGAAGATAAAATAAATCTCTATTTCAAAAACTAATATTTTAATTTTGAAGAAGATTTTTATCCAAAAGATATAATACACCAATAAAGGAGTTAGAGGAAGAGAAACAATCATCAATGTTTCTTCCCTTTAACATATCCAGTGGAATCAATCACTGCTTACCAGCTTCAAACTAAAAATAAGGTAAAACTCTTAGTTAGAAATCCAGTTTATCAGAAGTAGTGAGTAGTGATCAGATTTTCAAAAGCATAAAATAGTAGATAAAAGAGATGAACCAGTAAATAAAAATAGGTTGAAAATTACATCAATATAAATACTCAAATCAACCTAACACCAAGGCTGACACAAAAATCAACAGAAGAACAAAAATAAAAACAACTGAAGGAAAATAATCAAATCAAACAGCTAACTAACAGAAACACAGTAAAACTCAGAAAAATCAGGAATCAGCAGTCATCAGAATCAAGCATTTATATCAATCACTCCTAATCTAGTCCTCAAAATGTTGAATAAGTCAAAGGCTAGTGGTTTAGTGAATATGTCATCGAGCTGATTTTTAGTTGTTACATGATATAGCTCAATGTCACCTTTCGTAACATGGTCCCTAATAAAGTGATGCCTTATATCAATATGTTTGGTTCTAGAATATTGGATTGGATTCTTATGTTGTAAATCAGGTTTTGATGATGACAAACATGTTTCCAGTGTGTTTTGCTTGGCTAACCTGTTTCAGGCACAAAAGATCACAAGCAAATCAAGCTAACTCAAGATCGGGTCCAAGTGTGTCAAATGTATGATTTTCCTTTTATTGAGTCAATTGTAACGTAACTGATCCCCTAGCTAAATAACCTTGCACACACACACTCAGGGGGAGAGCTTGATTGAATTAGAGTTTCTGCTCATTTTTTGTTCATATCATCCCGGACGATATTCACATCGTCCTGGACGATCCAGCCAAAACAAAAACCCTAATTAGGGCGACTAAGTTCAGAGGGTCTGATTAAGCAGATCGTCCTAGACGATCTCTAGATCGTACGGGATGATATGCCCAAATCAAAAATTCTCAGCCGCCAGATCAGGTTAGGCAAGTTTTTATTTTAAGTTATTTGGTCTAATCGTCCCGGACGATTCAGTACAATCATGCCTAATTTAATCTGGTAATTAAGGAAAGCAATTTATTTTTGGTTGATACGATCATATCATCCTGGACGATCGCAGGATCGTCCCGGACGATCTTGATCGTCTAGTGCATTTAAGCTGTACGTCCAGAACCATGTACAGGGCGATTTAGGGCCTTTTTGAACTAATCGTACATGACGATGTCCCTATCATCCTAGATGATCAAGTCTTTTTTTGGTTGTCCAGTACAGATTTCTCTGGACGACCCGAACTGTCATCTGGATGATTTTCCTTGATTTGCACTAATCGTCCCAGACGATTGCAGGATTGTACGGGACGATATGAACAATTTTTTCTACTAATCGTCCAGAAGAGCCAGATCATCCAGGCAGAAAAAGCTAAAGTTGAACTGATCGTACAGGACGATGTACCAATCGTCCTGGACGATCTTCGTCGACCAGTTGAGATTTATGGCAAATTTTAAGCCCTCCTATAAAAGAACTTTTTCTTGAAATAAGAAAAATCTTTTGCCACCTTCCTTCCCTGAGAAACCCTAGAGAGAGAGAGTTGGGAGAGAGAGAGAAGATCTTGTGAGGGGGAGTTAGTGAGGGATTCACTAAGGTTGCTCTAAGCACGGATCAGAGTCATCTTCTCCGCTCGTCGTCTTTCGTCTAGTCGGTGTTCGTCGTGGGAGGATCGTTCGCAAGAAGATCCAGGGTTCTCTGCCCACTTCAGGTGGAAGTAAAAGGAGTTCGAAGGTTCTCTGCCTGCTTCAGGAGGAAGCAAAAGGAGGTCGGGTTCTCTGCCTCATAGCGTGGTGAAAAGGAGGTTTTTGTACAGGATTCTCCGCCTTGCTGTGGGAGCAAAAGGAGAGACACTTTTTGTTTAGTGCAATACCCGGAGGGGAGGCTCCGGGGAGTGGACATAGGTCAAGTTGACCGAACCACTATAAAATCTGGTTTGCTTTTCTGATTCAGTTTTGTACTTTACTTTTCTAATATAAACTGCTAGGGTGAATATCTATGATTGATCTTTTCGTTCTTATTTACTTGTTTCTGCTGCTAAGTATCGAAAAGATTTTCATTGTTATCGTAAAATTTTTAAATAACCAATTCACCCCCCCTCTTGGTTAGCCTCGGGACTAGTTCATCAGGGCTTAACATCCCTATCAAACTTTCAAGTGGTATCAGAGCGGGATTCAAAATTTAGGTTTAAAAACTTTTGAATTTGATCCATGGCTAACTGTAATAATCGTAATACAGCTGAAGGCTATTCCATTACAAGACCACTGTTATTTGACAATATTCCTTTTGATTTTTGGAAAACACACATGTCTACTTTTCTGCAATCTATTGATTATCGCATGTGGATGTTAGTTAAGGACGGATACGAACCACCTTTTAGATTGATTAACAATGTGAAAACTTAATTGCCTTTCGCTGATTGGACGTTTAATGATCGTGATTTAGCACAGTTAAATGCAAAATGCTTGAACTGTTTCTTTTGTGCTTTAAAATCTGAAGACTATATGTGTGTTTCTACTTGTACAACGGGAAAGGAAATCTGGGATAGATTATGTATAACATACGAAGGTATAACTGAAGTCAAACAGTCTAGGTTAAACATCTTGTTACATGATTACGAACTTTTTTGCATGAAACCTAGTGAGACTATTTCAGAAATGTACACATGGTTCACTCAGATTGTTACCTCTTTGCATGCTCTACGTAGAGAACTTACTAACTACGAAAGAGTGAACAAAATTCTTAGATGTTTGCCTACTTCTTATGATGCTAAGATTACTGCTATTACTAAATCTAAAGATTTAAATACTTACTCTATTGACAGCTTACTTGGATCACTCATTGCTTTCGAGCAAGGGGTGAACCAAAAGTAACTTGATGCAGGTGAACGCAAGAAAGAGAAGACAGTGGCACTAAAGGCCAAAGATTCAGATGCTAGCACTTCCGGGTCTGATAGCAATGATGTTGCCTTAATCACAATCTAATTCAAAAGCTTTCTAACGAAGAAAGATAAGAACTATCAGAAGTGGAACAAGGGTAAGTCCAATAAAAATTTTAAGGGTTCATCTGAATCTGTTTGTTTTGAATGCAGGAATCCTGGACACATTAAGGCTGATTGTCTTACACTTAAAGATCACCCAAGCAAGGAGAAGATTGAGGAGAAACCAAAGTTCAGAAAGGATAAGAAGCGGATTCAGAAGGCGTTCTGGGCAGACTCTGCATTCGACTCTTCTGAGACTGAAGCTGAAGAGGAGGAAACAAACTTATGTCTGATGGCTGATGATCACCCTGGTCAGTCAGACCAGGAAGAGGTATGTGAGCTTACTTACGATCAATTATTTAAAGTTTCTAAAAAAATTCATACATCGTATTGGAAGCTTAAGAAAACTCATGCTAGTCTGAAATTAGATTATTTAACTTTATAAAAAGAGCATGATTCTATAGTTAAAGATCATTCCACACTTGATTCCAATCACATGTCCTTGCTTGATGAATTCGATGATTTGAATAAAAAATATTTTGATTTAACTGTTGAGCATGATTTGTTAAAAACATCGCATGTTGAATTAGAAATTACTTTTAAGAAAGTGAATGATATGGCATGTGAGTTAGAAAGTAATGAAAGTGCAAGAACTTTTGAAATTACAAGTTTAAATAAACATATTGAGTTCTTGAAAGTGAAAAATCAGTGCTTTTGAAAAGAACAAAATATCGCCTACTTTTGAACAGTTTTATGCACCGCCACCTTTTGAAAAATCTGTTGCAAGTTCTTCAAAGCATGTTTCATATACATCTAGGAAGAGGCATTATCACCCACGTAGATTAGTTAACCCTTTTCCTGGTGCTAGATATTTTTGATGTGGCATGTTAGGACATATTTCCCACACCGGCACTGTTCACTATAGTACACATTGGGTGTGGAAACCCAAACTGCCTGTCTCACAGCACAGCACGCATGCATTGCATTCTTCTTTTCATAAGAAGGAATCCAAACCTGTTTGGGTTCCTAAGACTAACGTTTGATATTTTTGTAGGTGTGCTCTCACACAAGATCTCGTGAGAGCATATGGTACCTGGACAGTGGATGTTCTAGACATATGACTGGAGATGCAAATCAGTTCAATTCGCTGGAGGCCTGAGCTGGAGGCAAGGTTACACTTGGAGATAACACCACCAGGAAAGTGGTAGGCACAGGTATAATTGGTGATTCAAAGGATTTTATGATTGATAATGTTTTACTTGTAGATGGATTGAAACACAACTTACTGAGCATCAGTCAACTTTGTGACAAGAGATATAGCATCAAATTCCTGCCAACTGGCTGCATTTTAAGCTTAAATGATGAAGTTATTTTGCAGGGGCAAAGGATCAACAACGTCTACAAGCTGGATGAAAGTTACATTAAATCTGATAATTTAATTTGCTTAAAAACTGCTACTGATGAGTCTTGGTTATGGAATAGGAGATTGTGTCATGCCAGTATGAAAACCCTTAGGAGAGTCACCCAAAAGGACTTAGTTAGAGGTGTGCCCAAGCTTAAGTTAACTATGGATCACCTGTGTGATGCCTGTCAGTTGGCGAAGCAAGTCTAGTCCTCTTTTCACTCTGTTATAGACATTAGCACCTCCAGACCTTTAGAAGTTCTTCACATGGACCTCTTTGGACCCATTAGCACTGCCAGCTTAGGGGGGAGAGTCTATGGGTTTGTGATTGTAGATGATTATTCGAGGTTCACTTGGGTTAAGTTTTTGTCACATAAATCTGAGTCATTTGATGAGTTTAGATCTTTCTCTACTTGGATTCAGAAGAAGTTACGATGTGAGATTATTACCATCCATAGTGATCACGGAGGGGAGTTTGAAAATAAAAGATTTGGAAGTTTTTGTGAGGATCATGGGATTAGTCACAATTTTTCAGCTCCTAAGACCCCTCAGCAGAACGGGGTAGCTGAAAGGAAGAATAGGACCTTAGTGGAAGCCGCTAGAGCCATGCTTGCCGAGTATTCACTTCCAAAATACTTTTGGGCTGAAGCGGTGAACTCTACCTGTTATGTGCTGAATAGGGTGAATGTGAGAGTCAAACTGAACAAGACACCTTATGAGATCATTAAGGGTAGAACTCCAAATCTGTCCCACCTCCATGTCTTTGGCTGTAAGGTTTTCATTCTGAACAATGGGAAATCACACTTAGGAAAATTTGACCGCAAATCTGATGAAGGAGTGTTCTTAGGATATTCAAGTGTGGGGAAATCCTTTAGGGTGTTCAATAGGAGGACTTTGGTGGTGGAAGAAATAACCTATGTAGTGTTGGATGAATTTGATCCTAAGGAGTCTAGATCTAAAGTAGAAGATGAAGAGATTGTTGAGGTTATTCAAGGAGTTGGAAATACAAATTTGGAGGAAAGGGTAGAACCTCAAACCATATTGCCTAGAGATTGGAGATATTCTTCGAGTCATCCTAAAGAACTGAGCTTAGGAGACCCTTCTGAAGGTGTTAGGACTAGGCATGGACTTAGGAAGGAAGTAAACCATTCTGCCTTTATCTCAATGACTGAACCCACCAACATTAATCAAGCTTTGTCGGATGAGTTTTGGATTTTAGCTATGTAGGAAGAATTGAATCAATTTGTAAGGAATGATGTTTGGGATTTAGTAGAAAGACCTAAAAATCAAAGTATTGTGGGAACCAAGTGGGTCTTTAAGAATAAGATGAATGATTCTGGTGTGGTGGTGAGAAATAAGGCAAGATTAGTGGCTAAGGGGTATAATCAGATAGAAGGGATTGATTTTGAGGAGACTTTTGCCCCTGTAGCTAGATTGAAAGCCATTAGAGTGCTACTAGCCTTTGCCTGTTACAAGGGATTTAAGCTGTTTCAAATGGATGTCAAGAGTGCCTTTTTAAATGGGGTAATTAAAGAAGATGTTTTTGTAAAACAACCCCTAGGTTTTGAGAGTTCCCAATATCCAAGTCATGTCTATAAATTAAAAAAGGGCTTATATGGATTGAAACAGGCACCCAGAGCTTGGTATGAGAGGCTTAGCACATTCCTGTTAGAAAGAGAGTTTGTTAAGGGGAGCGTAGACACCACCCTTTTTTTGAGGAGATTAGGGGATGACTTACTCATTATCCAGATCTATGTTGATGATATAATTTTTGGATCTTCTGATAAATTTTTATGTGAAGAGTTTTCTAAAATAATGAGTAAGGAGTTTGAGATTAGTATGATGGGAGAATTATCCTACTTTTTGTGGTTTATCATAAGGCAAACGGATGATGGAACCTTTCTCAATCAATCAAAATACACTAAGGACATTTTGAAGAAACATGAAATGGGCAAAGCCAAGCCAATCAATACTCCCATGCCCTCCTCAGTTCAGTTAGATAAAGATTCAAATGAAAAATCTGTTGATCAGAAGAAGTATAGAGGGATAATAGGTTCACTGCTTTACCTGACTGCTAGCCGACCTGATATCATGTTTAGTGTCTGTCTTTGTGCTAGGTTTCAGGCTGATCCTAAAGAGTCCCACCTGACTGCAGTTAAGAGAATTCTTAGATATCTTTTAGGGACCCCAAACCTAGGAATTTGGTACCCTAGGCACAGCACCTCTTTTGAGATCATTGAATATTCTGATTCTGACTTTGCGGGGTGTAGGGTGGATAGAAAGAGCACTTCTGGGACTTGTCAATTCATAGGACAGTCGTTAGTCTCTTGGTCCAGTAGAAAATAGAACTCAGTGGTACTTTCCACTGCTGAAGCTGAGTACATTACCTTAGGGAGTTGTGTGGCCCAAGTTCTTTGGTTGAAGCAACAAATTTTGGATTTAGGGGTACCTGTTGGCACAATTTCTATTCTATGTGATAATACTAGTGTCATCTGTATCTCTAAGAATCCAATCCAACATTCTAGGACCAAACACATTGATATAAGGCATCACTTCATTAGGGACCATGTTACAAAAGGGGACATTGAGCTACATCATGTAGCAACTGAAAATCAGCTGGCTGACATATTCACTAAACCACTGGCCTTTGACTCATTCAGCATTTTGAGAACCAGATTAGGAGTGATTGATATAAATGCCTGATTCTCATGACTGCTGATTTCTGATTGTTCGGATTGGTATTCTGTTTTTTGTTAGTTAGTTTTTGCTTTTATTATTTGCTTTCAGTTGATTTTATTTCCTCTGCTGATTTCTAGTTTAGCCTTACTGCTAGTTTGATTTAAGTATTTACTTTGCTGTAATTTTCTACCTATTTTTATTCACTGGTTCATATCTTACACTTACTGTTTTATGCTTTTCAAGATCTGATCACTGCTCACTACTTCTGATGATCTGAATTTTTGACTGGGAGTTTTTACCTTGTTTTGGTTTGGAAGCTGGTAAGCAGTGATTGATTCCACTGAATCTGTTAAAGGGATGAAACATTGATGATTGTTTCTCTTCCTCTAACTCCTTTACTAGTGTATGGTTTCTTTTGAATAAAAATCCTCTTCAAAATTAAAATGTTAGTTTTTGAAATAGAGATTATTTTATCTTCCTACAGTAATCTGTCTCATATCAATAGTGTTTTTCAAAGTCTTGAGTCATTAGTTTGATTTTTTAAACCAAGTGATTGCATTTATCATATGTTGTATGGCTTTTGTTTTGTGAATCGTTCTTCCTTACTGTGGAGAGTCATCTCCTATGTCTGGAAGATAATCTCACAGCTGAGACTCTTTAATGATTATGAAAAGGAGAAAGCTTATAAAAGATGCGCAGTGCGCCAGATAATTTGAAAAAGAGGCATAAAATGAGCCCAAAACTGAAAAGATGCGAAATTGCCAAATTGGATACACAAAGTGTATCAAAAATCAAAAGATGCGCAAAGCGCCAACCAAGTTGATAAAGAGGCACAAAATGAGCCCAAACTAAGCTATCTTCCCTTTCAGATTGTTAAATGTCTTAGAGAAATCTGTGCGCCACTTAATATTTTCAAAAGCTTGTGTTTGAAAATCTTGATTTCTGATTTTTTACTTTTTAACACTATTATATCAGATATTTTTCTAGAACGAGGCTTGAAAGGATCTCTTTTCGAATCTAATGTCTTTTCTTTTGAATCGAATTTTTGTTTTGAAAGAGATTTGCATCGATAAGGTGCACGGGGTCGGAGTTACGAAAGTTGATTTTTCCAACCTTTTCTGGATTTCAGCGGCCAATCATCCTCTTATTGGTTTTTGAATCTAAAATCAAGGAAAAATTCTGATTTACTCGAGCAGCTTGATAAATAAAAAATAAAAAAAAAATAATAAACATTGCTTTTATGTGCTTTTGCTGTAAGATTTATTCGTTTTTGTTTTATTTTGATTTCATGGTTGTGTTTTTGGGATCCTGATCGATCATCTTCATCCTTCATATTTTTCTGTTTTCTTCACATCATCCTGGATGATACCACGATCGTCCAGGACGATCCTCTTCATCCTGGATGATTCTTTCAAAATCATCCACACACTGCTCCTGCTACTGAAAAATCCCAATTATTGGTGATCGTCCTGGACGATCCTTACATCGTCCTGGACGATATGATCCATATCTTTCTAATCTGATCAAATGGCTGATATTGCACCAATTATTGTCCATCTGTTGACCTCAATTTTTGCACGAGCGTCTTCGATCAGCTTAATCGGACCTAGCCGGGTCTAATTTAAACTCGAGACGACTCGAATCGAGTCGAATTAGACCCGACGAGGTTTAATTATTCCTGATCGATACACTCGAGCCTTGTCGAGCTCGATGCGAATAAAATTTGTGTTGGTTTAGATTTAATTTCATTAATTAAATTTGGTCGCCTGGATTAAACCCGATTAGACCCCAACTTGGCCCGAATCTAACCGAATCGGATTTGATTTGAACCTAATGTTAGCTCAATTTATTTAATTTAATGTCAATTATAACTTAATTGACTTCCTTAGAAGTTTAAATTTGTCTCTAAATCCGGAGATCGCATTGACGGTTGTGATCAAGTGCGATCTTCATTTCAGCCAGAATTTTTGCTGATTAAGAGATCTTCGCAGATCGTCTAGCATCGTATATGGAAGAATTTCAAAAAAAATAAACTGGGGGGGGATTCTTTTCCTGGCCTCAGGCTTTCGAGGCCAAGGAGCATCTAACGGATATATCTGCCGCTCCTTTTCTCTGTTGAGGGGACCTGATACAAGGGATTGGGATCGGATTTTCGAGGGGGGGGGGGGTGCACTCCAACTCTCGGCCTAGCTTTCTAATTCACATACAGCTCTCCCCGATCTCCCCTGGTTCGCAAGTCTCCAAGCCCCCCTCTTGCGTGAGAGGTCCCTCCTCTCTCCCGATCCGAACTGCCCTAGCCCTTGTCTGTTCGGGATCAAACGGACAAGTTGCGCCACCTTACCCTATCCGATTTGAACAGAGAAGTCGCCCAGGAGAAGTCAATCGCTCCCTTGTCTCCATGCCGAAGTCGCTCAGTCCACCGACTTCTCATTTCCATTCGCAGGAGGGGAGGAGGAATTGAGACTCCGGCTCGTTCTCTTCCAGGCAGAACTTCCTGCTCCCTCCGTCTACCTCTGTTCGCAAGACACCTAACTCCCTCACCCTCTCTCTCTCGCTCTCCCTGTTCGCAAGCCAGGCCGAAGGACCCCCGCTTGCCGTTGGGTTCGTTTGTCCCTATCCTAGCCGAGCCCGATGCCAGTCGTCGCAGCCCCCTTCGTCGCCTCCCCTATCGCAGCCATCAGCTCCCTTTGTGATGACCGGTTCGGTCCGGCCGGTTCAAGCGAACCGGCCGAACCTAAACCTTAAATCCCGTAATTGTGCCCCCTCCCTTTTCGCGAAACGACAGAAGGCGGAACTGGGCGGACAACCGAAGCTTGCGAAGGTGATTTTGAAAGCTTTCTTTTGCCATTTTTAGCGATTCAACGCGTTGGGAGATAAGATTTGAAGACTCCTTTTCAATTCTACCGTTAAAGGAGTGCTAATTTTGGAGAAATTGCAACGGAAGAGAGAAAGAAAGAGGGAAGAAGGTTTGTTGGAATTTCTTTCTAATTTTTCTTATAAATTTCGTCGATTCCTTAAATTAAAGCAAATGATACTTTCATATTAGGAAAGGAAGGGATTGAAAGCAAAGAGAAAGAATTTTGGGAGAGGAAGAAGAAAGTTAGGGTTTTGAGAAATTCCCAAAATTGTAAGTAAATTCGAGCATGAGTAAATTTCTATCTTGAAATTTTATGAGTTAACTTTTATTGTTTGATTTTTAGAGATTTGGAAAAGAGAAGATCGAAAGTTTCAGGAGTTTGATTTCACAAACGAAATTCTTGGATGAGAAATTAAGTGGTTATTTATAAAATTTTCTTTATGTCATTTTCTTTCCAGAAGTATGAATATAAAAGTTATGTTTTACATTTTTGAAAACTATTGTTTGAAATAAACAAATGATTTTACAATAAACAAATGATTTTACAAGCACGAGTATGTCAAAGAAGATGTATATGCATTAAGAACATATATAGATATATATGAATAAATAGAAAGAAAATATGAATGAATAATACATGAAGGATTTGAAATATAAAAGAAAATGGAAAAGGATATGCATGAAAATTTCAGGAGTCACCCCCGTATGGTACTGGCTGGGGAAGCAATGTACCCGTGCACGATAAAAATAAAAGGGAAAAGGTTATGATATAAGGAAAAGGAAATGGAAATGGATGTACCTCTGGTACATTTTTGACGGTGTTCCTGTATAAAAGAAATGGGAAAAGGAATAATAGTTAAAGATAAAAGCTATAAGAAATGATAATAAAGTCTATATGAAGAAAGAAACGGAATAAAGAAAGGACTTATATATTTATGCCAAATGAGATGAAGAAATGCAATAATAGTAATGTTAATATGAAATGTCTTTTATGCATGAAAATTTGTTTAACTGATACCCACTGAGTTTACTTAGTGAACTCAAACAATGAATTTAAATGTTTCAGGTAAGTCTTCAGAATTAGAAAATGGGAGAAAGAGAAGAGTTCGTCTATAGAAGACGACGTGCATCTGGAAACAGGTAAAGTGTGATCTGAAACAGATGTGATAGTATTTAAGAATTTTAGTTAGTGGCTCTTCCGCTGATTAAGGAGATTTACTGTTTTTATATTCTTATACTTATGAATTGTTTAGATCCTACCGTCTGACCTTAGTTCCCGCCTCGTTAATTCGAGTATCCGGGCCGGGTCGTGACACCCTTGGCTACAGGTAATCCTTCTCCTTCCCCTTTTTCTTCCTCCTCCTTCTTCTTCTTCCTTAGCTTTCCCTTCCCTCTCCTTCCTCCTCTCCATTCTCTCTTTGGATCTAACCTTTCTTTAGTTATTGTTGCCGTGGTCTGATGGCTGGCCTCCACTGTTGAATGATCCTTGTGAATGTTGCACACAGGCTATTCGATGAAATGTTGATTGAAAGAAAGTTATCATCATTTTGCTTGTATGAAATTTTATATTGCCTTGTTCATATGGAGATTTCCCTAAAAGCTCCATCTAGATGTTTGTCCACCAAAATTGCCTGTTGAAAGGTGATTGGGTCTTTCATAATAAATTGAATTTTTGTTATCCTTTATTTATGGTTTGTGTTAGTCAACAAGAAAAGGTTGGTTTGAGGTTGCGTTATGGCTTCTGAGGAAACTTTGGGTAAAATAAACTAAGTAATAAGGAGGTCGTGCGTGGAGTCTATCTAGTCTTATACGCTCTCGATTATCGGTTCTAGTTGTTTGATCAAGTATGAAATTAGGCGTTTTAATCTTTGTCCCTGTGAGAGGAGCTGAAGCGGGATGAACTTGTGCTGGAGATTCTTACTTACGGATGACTTATTTTTGGATCGTCAGGAAATTTTGTGATCTTTTTCATTGACACCGGGTAATGTAGACCGGATACATTTATCTTGCAGAAGAACATGCTAGTTACCATTTAGCACAATTCTTTGGGACTGTAAATGTGTTCTTAGTGACCTCTGGCTTTGTCTAAGAAAAGCTTTTAAAGACGGGAAATTCTTACAGGCTCTTCGTTATGAATAATAATTATATGAAATAAGATTTTGGTGAATAATCATAATGTTTCTCACATGTGTCAATTTATTGGTTTATAGAAAATTTATATGTGCTGTAGACACTATGATTGATATATCCATTGAACAATGATGATAGAATTAACGGACATCCAACTCATCATTCATTTCTATTGGCCTCTTTGGTTTTGACTCTTTACATATATGCTGATCCTAGGAACTACACTGTTCTTTTTCTCTACCTTCATTTTAATGATTTTCTATAACATTGTGTGTTCCGAATTTTCATATTTGGTAAATTCAATTATTTATATATGCTATTTTATTTATCTGCTTGCTTAAGAAGTTAAGTATGCGCATGATTTTATTTCATTTCTGAAGTTCATTAAATTTAATGCTTCATTTCTTGGGTCAAGAGCTCTGCTGGTTGCAATATACATGAACAAGTTTGGAGTGCAAATTATTGTATATAATCTATGTCGGGAGCCTTCAAATTTATTTATTTATTTTTTTCACCTTGTTTGAGAGCGTTGCAGTTTGCAATAAGTGTGCAATCAGATGAATACTATGAATTTATAAGGGGTGAAACATCATAATTGATGAATAACTTGAACTTGACTCGATTACAACTCATTCATTCTTGTACTTGTTGATTGAACAACTTGGAGCATAATTTCTTAAGCTTGGTATATGAATCTTGTTCATTATGTTCTAATATATGTTCATTGTGTTGTTCAGCATTTAGCTTCATAATAGCTAGATAACGTGCTTAGTAATTATACTCAAACTTTCAAATATATCTCATATGCATTTCATTAATCATGATTGAAAAGAAGTTTAAGATCTTTCGTAGAGTTTATTATATGCATTCGTAATCAATTGTGAAGAAAGTGGGTAATGTTTCATATGCTGGTAAAGAGAGATGTTGATTTGTCTCTTTGCTTGAATAGAAAGAGCAGTTGTTTGGAATGCATTCTCTTGAATTTTTGGTGGAATGAGGCATATTTGTAAATTTAAGATTAAGGTCTTCTTTTGAAATTGTTGTTGGTATGAAGTATGGAAGAAGGAAATTTGTTGGTGAGCATTGTGTTGAAATGGCATTTTAATGAGTTAGAAAGTGTTGAATCCTGTATATTATTTACTTCTACTATTTTCCATGCTCCCTCTTGCCATAGAGGTGGGATTCTACAAGGATTGTTGGCACATTCCTGATTCAATAGGAAGGGAGCTTAAGGTTTTATGTTGCATATAAGAAAGTTGTTGACTATATAAATCATGGTTTATGAGTAAGAGGTTATGTTGAATCTTTGTCAAAGTACGCATGCAAGGTGTTTGTATCAATGCTTGTGAAGATGAAATGTGTTAAAAGAGATTTGTGAGTTGCTTTGTATTCGAAAACTCTATGGATTTGGTCACTAGCAAGGAGTATTTGAAAACTCTTGAATATGGTAATGCTCTTCTAAATTTTGTACGAATAGTTGGAATGGGGTTTCAAAATATCTTTTCATGAAGTAGAGCCATATTTTCATCTATACATGCGTGGGATACCATAGTTAAATATTCGTCACACTTAATGCTATTTGAAGTGTTTGAGAGGCTTTGTGAACTATTTTATAGTTAGAATTTTTTTTTATGAGATGTTTACATTGAAAGTTTTTATGATACACCATACGTCAAAAATTTCATGTCTTGTTTTATGTTGGAAGGTTTTATGAGTCGCTCTATTGTTGAATGCTTTGCGAATTATTTTGTGTTGAGGAATTCTACAATATACTTTGCGAATGTTTTGCGACGGAAGCTTTATGAAACCTTCTTGTTAGAAGACTTTCATAGGGCCTACCCCACGTCAAAGAACCCTATTGATTGTTTTGCATCAAAAGATTGTAGTGTCCTTTTCTTTTATATTGGGAGAGTTTAGTGGGTTTTATATGTGAAAGTTTTATATTTTGCTTCATTTGGAAGGTTTTATAAGTGGTTTTGGGGATTTTGGGACTTTATGAAGTATTTTTCTGTTTGAAAAGCTTGGTGTTAAAAGGGCTCTTTCAGTTCTCTTTTTAGGGATAGTTTTCTTTCTTCTATTCACATCTGGCTTTCGAAAATAAGTTTAAAAAAAAAATATAAGTTGAACGGCTTGTTTGGGTTTTGATTTTAGGATTGATTTTCTTCTTTGTTGCTTTAAGTTTTATGTGGGTGATTGTGTCAAATATTTCGAATGCTTTCTTGAAACGTGGGGATACTAAATAGCATCAAAATCCCCCTCTTGTTTGCATTTGGCTCAAATGCTGAATTGGAACCAAGGGCGGGTTAAAGGCATGTTTGAACTTTGACAAAACATGCCTATCAATGAGATGCTAACATTCCATAGAAATAATAAATAAAGATCGTTTTTGGAGCAATATGGGAGAGTTCCTAAAAACTCAAGCAGTCTCGGGGAGCAAGCAGCCAAGTTAACATCCAGACAAAAGAAAAGGTATGTCTTTATTTAATAGCATTTTATTTTGATTATTTGCATATTGAACATGATTTTGCTCTCATCCAATCCTCTTTCTTTTCTTTGTGCTCTTGCGAGGTACTTGTGGAAAAGCAAAGAGAAGGAGCAACTGGGGCATTAGACGAAGGAGCTTGGACAATCGGATCCGAGCGTCAGTCACCCCCATTCATTCTGGTAGGGGTGCTACGGGCGATACCATCGGGTCATAGCCCCCAGTGTAGTGATTTTTTCTTAAAACTTATATAGCCTCTAGGAAGCCTATCTATGTGTACGTCCTCCTACCTTTAGGGCCTGTAGAAACTTCAATTCTTAGGTAATTTTCTTCTTTTATTTTGTTATGGATCCCTAAGCCCGTTTACACATACGCGAATGTCTAAGGGGTTAAAAATAAAACATCTATTCATCTCCTACAACACTAGTGACACCTAAGGACAAAAATTAAGGACTGAGTCTTAGAGAACTTAGGCTTAGGATGCATGCTCTCTTCGGATAGGAGTACTAAACATAAAAAACCTAGTGACATGTCACCCTAGGGCTAGTTTGCCTTAATTCATTAATAAAACAGTAAAATCAATCATAATTTAAATAAAAAATGAATTAAAATGCTTAACCTTCGATCAAACTACAATCAACATACGAAATCACTAGGAGGTAGAATTTGAACATAAACTTGAACTAAAATATAATTAAAACATTAATCACCTCTTAATCAAATATTAACTAAATAAAATTCATCAAAATAAACTTAATTTTAAGGAGTTATAAAATGGCTAAATAAACCTAACTCAAACCTAAAAGACTTTTAATGGCCCGAAACTCCTAAAATCATAACTTTGCCTAGAAAACTCCAAATCCAACAAACTAACAGTCTAATTACTCATGGTAGAGTATAACATTTAATAAAAATACTAACTCCCCTAAACCCAACTTGTTTCTAATAATGACCTTTTTGAACCCTCTTAACCTAGCGGATAGGTAGACCCCGGACCTTTTAAAACTCGCTAATATAACTTAAACTTTAAAGATCACTACCATAACTATTAAACTAGATCCACAAACTAAACTAACTAAAAATAGACCCTAATTTACTAATATTTGAACTTTAACCAAATCCTCCTTTTCAAACCTTCAACAAATATTAACACAAAATAACTCAAACCATCTACCCAATATATGACCTATCCAATGCCACACAAACTTTCTACACACATGTAGAATTGTTTGCTAGGGCACCACTTCTAGTTTTAGGTTAGGCCGGTGTTTTACTTTTTCTGTTTCTGTGCTGTGACGCTCTTGCATGTGGCACGTGTGCTGTTTGTTTTGACTTGGAGTGTTTGTTTATTTTATTACTGTATTGTACTTTACTTGTGATGTGATTGCTTGTGCGTTAGATCTACCCCTAGGCTAGGGACGTTTTATACTGACTCAGTCTTATGCAGGTGGCCATGCTCATGCAGCGCTAAAATAAATGGGGGGCTAATATGATAAATCATGAATTATAAATGCTTGCTATAGGTGCTCCAAAATGCGTAGCCCCCAAATGAATAAGAGCGTGGCCAAGTGCGTTCCCTTTTCTGTATAAATATTAAGTGCTTGTGATGTGATATATTAAACTGCTTGAGATTTATATTAGGATAACCTTGCAGGTTCAGTTTGAGTCTAAATTTTATTTTTCATAATGTAATTTATAATTCATATTGAGTTGTGAAAGTCTTCAAAGGCATGGCATTTCGGATGTTAGGTACCCAAAGGGAGAAAGAAAGACCCTCTCTCGGGTGGTTTCTTTCTCATTTGGGTACCCTTCTGGAGAATGATCCAAAGGAGGATAATCCGAAGGAGGAAGATTTGAAGGAAGATGATCCATTCAAAGATGAAGATTTGAAGATGAAATGCCTTGCATTTAAGACTTGCGTCATTCAGTAGGATTAGAATCCAGGATGTTGTCGGTGGGGCCTTGCCACCATTACTTTTCTGCAAACCCTGGGTTGTGCTTATATGGCACTTGCTGTGGACTGTGGACTCTTTCTTACTCTGCTCTGTGGATTTATATTGATGTGTTTATTTTGTGTGCGCAGTAGAAATTGCTTATTTTTCTTAGATTTCTTTCTTGCATGTGCTTGGCCTGATTTCGTTAGGCTCCTTAGGAACAAATCTTTTCTACTCGTAATAAAATTCTAAAATTTTAAGAATTAAATAATATAGAAACCTAACGAACTAGGGAATAGCCGAAACCGTCCGGGGTCACATGCATAGGGATGCATTCGCTCCCTCTTTGCTATAAGACACTTCCACGCCTGCGGGTAGAGTCCAGATAATCCGACCTATGAGGATGAGGTGCTGGATCTAGGGAAGCCTAGTCTTTTCTAAAAAACTATTTTATAAGCCTTTTTTAAAAAAAAATTCTATGCATATTTGATTTGAGATCATTAACCAGCATGCATTGCATTAGAAACTAATTAAATTAAAATTTTAATTGCATTAGTCTTAGGAGCATACACCCTACATAAGTCCAGGGCCAATTAGGAAACTCTCTAGACGTCGGTCCTACTTCCGATAACCAAACTACCTACCCATATTTCATAAAGGCTTGGACAGCATGGATTTTATACGATTAGGTGGTTAGCTGGCTTTCCTTTTCAGGCAGGATATAAGCCCAGAATGCATTAGCTAGGACACGGGTGTTAGTATTGCGTAGAACACTAAATCCACTAGATCTAGGGTTCAAGGCTACTACTATTGGTGTCTTGTAGTATGTCTCATCGGTGGGTAAGTCTCCTTTCTTTCAGGGGCTATAAACCCTACATATCCGCGTCACACGGATGACGCCACATCCATCCTTCTCTCCTGCATGCTTCGAGTGCATGATTTACTTATTTTCTCCAGTTTCTTCTCACTACCTTAGTCCCTCCGGGTGTTGATCTGAGCCGTATATGCTGACTAAGCCTAGTTGAACCTTACTTTCTCTTTGAGTAGGATTTCCTAGTCTTTGCCCTATGTGCCAATCCCAATTTCGGAAGAATAATGTAGAATCCTTAATCGAGAGTTTTCTCAGGCCCCGGCTTGAGATGTAATTAACCACGGGGGCTTGCACCGGTGGGAAACCGAATCCCACTCTCAAATAAACCCCATTCGAGGTAATGTATCGGGTGGGGGAAACCCGTTATGATTAGATCGCACATATTATTATCCATCGGGGTGTGTTGGTGAGAGCCACTATCCTCAATGGTTGATCGTATGTGTGATCGAATCTGCCCTCCCATTGGCAACAGATACTGTTTCCCCTTGCGGGACGGTGTTTTGTTTGTTGTTCCTTTTGGAGATCCACAGGTTTCTGGCGACCACGGTGGGATAGGTTTCTCTCTCCATCTTTGGATTCTATATTATTATTTCTAGTGTGTACTCCGGGATTGGTACTCCTTAGATTAGGTCCGTCCCACTCTTAGTTAGGGTCCTTCCTTAATTAGGATTGTTCCTCCTTCTTAGTTAGGGTTTCCCCTAGCTAAATTTCTTGCTTTCTAACCTTCTAGGTCATTTTGTTCCCTATATATCATTCCTCTTCTCATTATTTTTACTAATCATTTGAAATCTCTTTTGTTCTTCTTAACAGACAGTACCATGGCTTCTTTCGTGCCTTCTATTACCTTCCGCTTTGGTACTGACGCCCAGGTGACACTCCCTGAGTCCCTGCTGGCCAGTCCTCCTGCTGAAGGAATCACTTTTGGTTCCTTCACCGACTCGACCTTTGCCACTCTTGGCTGGCCAAACCTGGCTGAGGCTGCTTCCTTTTCTCCTCCTCAGAGGAGAGGTTGTGCAGCCATGCGCCCCTTTGGACGTCCAGTTGCTCGGCGGACAGCCCAGGCACATGCTCGTCCTACTCCTGTTCTACCTATTGCTCAGACTGCCCCGGCTCCTCAACGCTGGCAGGCAGTAGTTACCCCTGTTATTGTTCTGGCAGAGGCAGCTCGTGTTCAGGTTCCCCCTCCTTCTTCCTCTAGGAAGAGGGGTGCCCAGACCGAGACTCCTTCGCCTTCCTCCAGTCGGGTGTCAGCTTTCACTCGACTGTCTCACCCAGAGACACTCGAGCAGACCCCGACACTTCCCGTACTTCCTGTTCCCCCTGTCGCTCAGGTAGTGGGTTCAGATGTTGCTTCGTCTTCCGCCTTTGTCCTTGGGAGAAGGGCCCAGAGGAATAGAAACCGTAGACTTCGTTTGGCTGCATCCGAGGTAGATAGGCAACGGATGGCAGATTTGTTGGCTCACCAGGAGCCAGTTCATAAGGGAGTGGTCCCTAACCAGCGGGCACCACGACTAGTTTCAGTTCTGCCCACCCCAGAGGTTGTAGTAGCACCTGAGATAACAACAGTTCAGGGAGGACGCTTCTCTCCACTGACACAAAGTGGTGATGAGGAGGACGTTGCTCGCATTACGGCTGCCCCTCCTGTTACCACTACTTTACCACGTGCTAGGGTCCCTAGGGATGATGCTGCTCGAACCCTCTCTCAGAGGATTCGAAGCATTATCCGCTTAGCGCGGGGTCAAGGCCCTGTCAGTCGGGAGAGGTTAATCCACCAAATTTCTTAGGCATTCGTTCACTTGCAGAGGCAGCGGTACCAGTGGCGGAGAGGACAGCCGCCACGGTAGCCAGTTAGTTCAGTTCCTTCAGTTAGACCGCAGACAATTGCTCCTTATGTTGGACGTCACCCACGTCGTCATGGACGAAGACAACAGTTAGAGCTTATTAGACCTCAGTTTAGTTCAGTTATGGTAGCCACTCAGCAGTCAGTTGTTCCCACTGGGTCCCGTCATAGCGGACGGGTATGGAGACAACGACAGGCAGACTCTCCTATCAAGGCAGTGCAGTCAGTTGAGACAGTTGGACAGTTAGAGACAGTTGTTCCTTCCGGATCAGAGGCAATTCCGATGGTCTATGATATAGTGGCAGATGTTGATGTTATAGTCCCTTCCGATGGTTCACCAGCCCGGGGAGAGGTAGTTTCAGCTCCTAGCCCTCATAGGGTTTCTTCCCCTATGGGTCCATATATGGAAGCGCTTTGTCAGACCTTCTCTAAGGAGGACACACTCGAGGAGGAGTCAGATGAAGATGTACCAGTACACTGAGTGTGTGTGATTACTAGACGAGGTCTCTCGGATGAGCAGAGAGAGGCAGATGATGATGATGATGAGCAGGGAGAGCCCGAGGTGGGTGGATCAACCAGGTTAGTTGATACAGAAGCTATAGTTTTAAACCTTCAGACTCAGATGGCAGAGATGGCTAGAGTTATAGCAGCAATCACCGCTCAGTTGACAGCGTTGGGGGTCATGCCCCAAGTTGCGGGTGTAAGTACTCCTACTACGTCCAGGGATGAACCAGTAGTACCACCTATAGTAGCACCATACCCTATAGGAGTGGACAGGGTCCAGAGAGCAGTTCCAGTGTCACCTACGGCAGTTACTTTCACTATCCCAATTCAGAGTCAGTCAGCTCAGTTGTCAGCGGGACAGATTAAGGATTTGATTGCTCAGAAGGTTGAGCATGCCATTTCCTCCAGGAAGTCTGGAGAGGTAGTTAGCAGGGGGAGACCTTACCCAGTTGAGTACGAGCAGGAGCCTTACCCCCTGGTTTTATCCCTCCTAGGCTTAGAGTTTTTCATGGATTTGGAAACCCAAGGCAGCATGTGGCTCAGTACCGGGCCATATGTTGCAACATAGGAGGGAATGATGCTTTGATGTTGAGATTATTTGTCAGCAGTTTAGTTGGGGTGGCGTTTTCCTGGTACGCCGACCTCCCCAATGACTCAGTTCGCACATTTACAGAGTTAGAGCAGCTTTTTGTTCAGAGATTTATTAGTGCTGAGCACCATGTTACAGTTGGAGAGTTAGTTGTGGCCAGGCAGCGGCCCCGCGAGACTCTACCGGATTATATAGTCAGATGGAGGAATCTTAGTTTGCAGTGTGAGCCCCAGTTACAAGAGCAGCATGTAGTAGGAATCTTGTTGAAGAATATAGATGGTCCTATAACACCTTATTTGAAAGGTTTTAACATTAAAACTTTCTAGAAATTGTTAACAAAGGTGATCAGCCTACAGGACAGCATACCCGATGTAGTCCCTCCTAAGGTTGAGAGTCAACCCTCACGTAGACCTCAACGACAGGAGTCTTCAGGGGCACCTCCGCCTAGGAGAGGGGAGGTACACAGTACCTATAGACCATCAGACAAGGGCAAGAAGCCCTTAGTCAGTTCAGTACTATAGCAGTCGCCATACACACCTGGGCAGTCAGCAGTACAGGATAGATCCTCCCGTAAGACTTCAGAGGGTCAGTTTTCTTTATGGGAGAGGCTCGACAAGGAATATCCCTTTAAGAGGGAAAGTGTGCAAAAGATATTTAAATCCCTTGTTAAAAATAATATCATAATATTTTCAATTAATAAGAAGAAAAATGAAGAAGGACTGATAGAGCACCCGTTATATTGCCCCTTTCATCGGCATATTCGGCATGTCCTTGAAGATTGTTTTGTATTCAAGGATAGGGTGGAGAGCCTTATGGCTAGTGGAAAGATTCACCTGCAAAATAGTGATTTAGTGCAACCTCAAGGCAAAGTGGCTCAGGATGTGCAAATGAATGCAAGCCCCAGTCAGTGTGATGATTGATAGCAGTTAGCAGAACTCCCCTTAGTTCTGGGGGGAGTGGTAGATCACACTCTCTCGCAAGACAAGGGATATGACTAGACATCTAGTTCAGAGTTCAAAGGCAGTTGAGAGGAGGCCTTAATAGGCCAAGTCGACAGTTGTCAGTTCAGCTCTTTTACTTGTTTCTTTTCCTTTATTCACAGTAGTGCATATTGAGCACACTTCCTTTATTTTAGGTATTAAAAAAAAAGAAGAAAAAAAATAAACAAATATATGATGATAAAAAAGAGAGAAGCTCTCAACTGAGAAAAACTCGTTGCCCTTGTCACAGGTGGAACCCGGTAAAACTCTCCAAGAGCTCAAATTTCCCAAGCTTTTCTTTTCCCCTCCTTCGAAGCGTCTCGACGGTTGCTTCAAGGATGACCCTACACTCGCATTATTATGATTCTTTATGGTTGCAGTAGTCTTCATTAGTGATGTGGTACATCTTGTTCTGGATGTTAACATCACTTCTTTGTAGGCTTAGATTTTTCTAAGGAATGATCAGCCCCCTCTCCTACTCTTAATCAGTAACTCACTTTCCCATTCATATCTTGCTCTCAGCTTCTAGAGTGATCTTATGGATATAGCGATATTGCTTTCATCTCTCACAGGGTCCCACCAGTTAGTGTGGGTGTTACCGCTGTGAATTGTTGATGATTATTATTCTTATTTATAGTTGTTATCCTCGGTGGCGAGTGTGCCCCCTCGCTACCTCGAGTTCTTTCCCTAGTTGTGATGTAGTACATCCTGTCTCAGATATTAGCATCACTTCCTCAGGAGCTTTGATCTTCTTATAGAAGGTCAACTCCTTGGTTTCTTTACTGACATAATTCCTCATTCATGCCCTACTCTTAAATGACAGAGTAGTTCTATGTACGAGTTGAGGTCACTCTCACTTTCCACAGGGTCCCGCTAGTTTGTGTGGGTGATACCGTTGTGATCCTCTGATGATTGTTAATCTTATTCATATTTACTATCCTCGGTGGCAGGTATGTCCCCTTGCTACCTTGAGTTCTTTCCCCAAACAGCGATGTAGCACACCTAGTTTGAGGTGTTAGCATCGCTTCTTTTTGAGCATTGATTTTCTAGCATAAGATGAATGCCCTAATTTGTTTGTCCATATACTTCCCTGTTGGGATCCAACCCTTAGCTGCCAGAAAGGTCCCGTGGATCTGTTGATGTTGTTTTTACTTCTTACAGGGTCCCCATCAGTTAGTATGGGTCCACCACTGTAGTTCCTTGATGATTACTTCTTCTAGATATCATTTTCTTCTTTGCAGTGGGTGTGCTCCATCGCTGCTTTAGTTGTTGTCCACGTGGGATGGGATTGCCCCTCTCGCACTTTGCTGAGGGCGTACGTCTTCCTATTATTCTATGAAATATCATTCTGATGTTTCCCTCCTTTTTATGTGATGTTAGCATTGCCTAAGAAATTCTGCTGGCATTTGGATACTCGTGGCCACGACGATTTGTCCTCTACCACGTGGTAACTAAAGTGCTAGCTCAGGATTCCTTAGACAACTTCTTCCTTGGAGTTATTTTACTTACCTTTCATTTCTCCCTCACATCCCTACACAGATCTATGTTAGGTTAGTGTTGAGGTGACTCTTTCCTCTTCACATCACTGTAGGCAGATGCGCCAAGTGATTGTGTAGAGCGTTCTTTCTTTATCCTACTGCAGGCATATGCGCCGGGTGGGGACTCTACTGCAGGCACATACACCGGGCAGAGGTGACTTATTTTTCTCTTCTTATCACTGCAGGTATATGCGCCGGGTGATTGTTGAGTTTTCCTTTATCCTACTGCAGGCATATGCGCCGAGCAGGGACTCTGCTGCAGGCACATACACCGGGCAGAGGTGACCTTTTCCTCTTCACATCACTATAGGCAGATGCGCCAAGTGATTGTGTAGGGCGTTCTTTCTTTATCCTACTGCAGGCATATGCGCCGGGTAGGGACTCTGTTGCAGGCACATACACCGGGCAGAGGTGACCTTCTCTTTTCTCTCCATATCACTACAGGCATATGCGCCGGGTGATTGTTGAGTTTTCCTTTATCCTATTGCAGACATATGCGTCGGGTAGGAACCCCGTTGCAGGTACATACACCGAGCGGGGGTGGACTTTTCACTGATTGTCTTACTGCAGGCATATGCGCCGGGTATACATCAGTTTTTACTCTTTACTTGGTCGAGAGAGCCCGACAGAGTCCCTGGGAGGCATTCCTCACCACTCCTTTTTTACCTGATTGTCTTACTGCAGGCATATACGCCGGGTAGACATTAGATTTTACGCTTTACTTGGTCGAGAGAGCCCGACAGAATCCCTGGGAGGCATTCCTCACCACTCCTTTTTCCCTGATTGTCTTACTACAGGCATATGCGCCGGGTAGACATCAGATTTTACTCTTTACTTGGTCGAGAGAGCCCGACAAAGTCCCTGGGAGGCATTCCTCACCACTTTTTTTTTCCTGATTGTCTTACTGCAGGCATATGCGCCGGGTAGACATCAGATTTTACTCTTTATGAAAGTACGAGATGCGCCAAGAGGGGGGGTGAATTGGTATTTTAAAAATTTAACCCTACACAAGAGTTCTAATTTTTTTATATTTTCAAAACATAATTTAACAACTAACGTGCGGAAGCAAATACAACGTTCACAACTACGAAATTGACAGTTCAATTTTGGATTTTACACTACAATATTTAAATACCGATTTTTCACCAAGCAATTAAAACGCACAAATTTAAAGCATGAAAAGTAAAGTACGGTAAACAGAAAAAAACACACCGGAGATTTTTATAGTGGTTCGGTCACTTGACCTACGTCCACTCCCCGGAGTCCTCTACTCCGGGATTTGCACTAATAAAAGTTGACTCTCCTTTTGCCCCCACCGGAAGGCGGAGAAGCCTTTACAATACTCACTTTCACCTCCCTCGGTGCGGTGGAATACCAAATGCTATGTCACCCTCCTGGTGACGGCAGCGGACCTTCTCCTTTTTCTCCCTCCTGGAGATGACAGAGTACCCTGGCGATGTTGATCTTGAAGTGACTCTTCCCTCGAGAACGTTCTTGAAGCTTCCAAAGCCACAAGAGGAGCAAAGCATGCAGCTAGCTTGGAGCCACCGTGTGATCCCCTCACACTACTTCTCCCTCACGCTCAAGCTCACCTTCACCTTCCTCTCTCAAGCCCTAGATCTCTCCAAAAACTTCTCTCTACGAATCCCCTTCTTCCTCTAAGCCTCTCACAGCAAAGGATTGATCAACAACATCTCTAGAAAAATAATAAGTTGTTTTTTTATATCAGGCTTCAGAAAACCCTAAAAGTTTCAACTTTTGCGTTTCTGTTCGTACAGTATGATTTATAATCATACAGTACGATCAGTACAATTTCAGCTCCGTCCAGTACGAGTACAGACGAACAAGTATCAAATTTTATTCATATCATACAGTACGATATGTATATTGTACGGTACGATGCTATTGATTCGTACTGTTTGTACGGGACGAACTGTTGGACGAACCTCGGGACGAAAGAACTCGTCTCTGTCAGTCATCCAGCACTCATTGAATCATACAGTATGAATAGTTTTTTTCATGATATCGTCCTGTATGATAGGAATATCGTCCAGTACGATCAGTTCAAAATTTCTTGGGATCGTCTGGTACGATCGCTGGGACGAAGAAAATCGTCTCTGGCAATCGTCCAGCACTCCACCAGTCGTACAGTACGATCAGTTCATTTCTTGATATCGTCCTGTACGATATGAATATCGTCCAGGATGAATAGAACATAAAACCTTGGTTTCTTCTGGTACGATCTCTGGGATGAATGAAATCATCTCTGTCAGTCATACAGTACGATATACGATCGTACAGTACGATCGACATATTAATTAGAAACCAACATTTATTTCCTGATTAGGGAGATAATTTTGGCAAGTTTTAATTAATCGTACAGTACGAATAGTATCGTACAGTACGATCAGTTCAGAAAATCAAATTTGAAAACTTACCAAACTTATTCTGGCGGCTAGGGTTTCACAATTACATATTATCGTACAGTACGATATGGATCGTACAGTACGATAAGTTTGTAAACATAAACATTAGAAAATTAGCCGTTAGCCTGAGTATTTTAATTAATCGTACAGTACGATCCAAGATCGTACAGTACAATGTGTTTAAAAAAATTAATCATTTTAAAAGAAAAAATCTCCCCCTGTGTGTGTACATTGTTGCTCCTTTCACATGCATGCTTCTGTGGCAGACTCAAAAAGAAAAAATAAAGAAATAAAAATTACAGACTCTTCAACATCCTATTCTATCCAATTTGAGTCTCCAGCAATCTTTAGCATTGTGCATCTGACCTGAAATGTTAGTCCTCATATACAAAGATTAAACATTTGTAATCAAACGGAAGTCTATATGTACTCAGTAAGTATTAGTTGTCACCATCAAAATTAAGTGCTCGGGATCCTGGATTTCAACAATCTCCCCCTTTTTGATGGTGTCAAATAATATTTTCTGACGGACAGATGTTCTACACAAATATATATATATATATATATATATATATATATATATATATATATATATATATATATATATATATATATATATATATATATATATATATATATATATATATTTATTTATTTATTATAACAAAAATAAAACAACAAGAAAAAAAAAACAAATGAAGTGATAACATAAACAACCAATAACATTTAATAGTAAGTAAAAACATAATACAGAACACACAGAAAAGTCTCCCCCTTTTGACAACACCAAAAAGGGAAGAAAAAAGAAAAAAACAAGTACACTAATAACAAACAGAAAATAAAAATCACTACAACAATCTAAAAATCTGGATCCTGATCCGAAGGTGGTGGTGGAGGGTCGGGAAACAGCTGGTGGTACTGATGAAGGGAGGCGAACTGGTGATCGATCGATTGGAAGCGCTCCCTAAACCATTTCATATCCGTGTCATGCTCCTGATGCTGCTGAGCAATGTGAGCATCCAACCGAGTCTCCAGATGATCAAGTCATCGAATAATATCGTCGTGAGGGTAGTCGGGAGGAGCAAGGTCAGGTGGTTGGATTGGTGGTGGCGGAGGTGCGTCAGCAGGAACAGCAGCCTCCTCGTCATCAAACTCGAGATCAGCGAGAGCGGCCCCCCGATGGAACAGGATACGAAAGGAGGCATCCGAGTAGAAGATAGGAAGGTGATCAGGAGGGAGCGGATAATGAAGCTGGTATTTTGCATCTAGAAATGTAGCCTATGACATGCCCTAAGGCCAGGTTCAATTTACGACGGGCACCGGGATAGCGGAAGGCAGACAAGGTATGAATGTAGTTAAACACCATTTGGGCTTCATTGAATTTTGTGCCCGACATAATGAGATAGGTGACGACAGACAGTAGGGGAGTAATATGGATGCGATCTCCAGCCTTAGGTATAATAGATGTGCGTAGGACATGCTGGATAACGCGGGCATTTTGATTTAAGGTTTGGACCAGTGGTAGGTGTTGATTTGAGGGGACACCTCTAAGGGTCATATTTACGGACGTCCAATCATAGTCGTGGGAGATCATGGATTGGGGACGAGGGCCGTCAGTGGACAGCCCGTTGTGCTCAGCAATGTCGTTGACGGTGATAACGACATTCTGTTTACAGACATAGGATGTGAAGGTAGTGTTTTCAAGGTCGACTCGGATGTTTGCAAAAAACTCAAACAATAGTTCGGAGTGGAATGAAAAAGCAAGAGTCAGAAGGAATTGAAGGCTAGTGGAGGCGAATAGATTCATCACCTCAAAATTTAGGGCGGCCTGATTGAGCATGCGGGAGGGAGTGAACTTTGCCTCCTTGATTTTGATATACGCTTTCTCGTCCGCAGCGGAGAGAAAATGATCGTCGAAGCACCGAGAGGAGGAAGAGCTCCCGATAATTATACGACCGCGCTTACTGGACCCAGACATTTTGGAAGAGAGGATTGGATGAATGAGGAAATTCAGAGGGATTGAAGGTGAGGAGAAATGGCTAAGAATCCCTCCCATTTTATAGACTTTGGGGGATATCGTACAATACGATCGAGAATCGTACATTACGATATGCGCAATAATGTCGTCTGGATGACTTTTCAGAAAAGTGTGTCAAATCGTACAGTACGATCAGTATCGTACTATACGAACGTGAGTGTAAGGCGTTCGTCCCAACGAGTCGTCTGAACGACTTTTGACCAAAATTGTTCGTACAGTACGAACAGGTGTTCGTACCGCACGATGGGCAATAATTTTCGTACCGGCCGATTTAAATTCGTCCTAATCCGTTTGCCACGTGGATCGTACAGTACGATTGGTATGTTCGTACAGTACGATGACCAATAATTACTATCGTACAGTGCGAGTGGTGAATCGTACAGTACGATGTGTATAAGACATGAAAGATCTGGACCGTGAATGGGAATGGACGGCTGAGATTTAAGTGATTGGAACCTGATCGTACAGTACGATAGTGTATCGTACAGTACGAATGTCAGAGAAGATCAAGGTTTGTGAGCAAAATGGGAAGAGGATCAGGAATCCAATTTTTTTGTTTGGTTTTTTTTTTGTTTTTTTTTTTTGGTTTTAACAAAAAAACAAATCAACCACAAAAATTTTTTTTTTGTTTTTTTTGTTTTTTTGTTTTTTTTTTGTTTTGTTACATTAGGCGTGAATGTCTATGACACCTAATTTGGTTCGTAGAGTTCTAAATGTGTCATAGCCTAATGGTTTTATGAAAATGTCCGCCAATTGATCTTCAGTAGCAACGTGGTGCAGTTCAATATCGCCTTTGGCTACATGATCTCTAATGAAATGATGTCTAATGTCTATATGTTTGGTTCGTGAGTGTTGAATTGGATTTTTGGATATGCAAATTGCGCTAGTGTTGTCACATATGATCGGAATCGTTCCTACAGGTAGTCCTAGATCTACAAGCTGTTGTTTTAACCACAACACTTGTGCAACACAGCTACCTACCGCTATATATTCCGCTTCGGCGGTGGATAGGGCTACTGAATTTTGCTTCCTACTGGACCATGAAACTAATGATTGTCCAATGAATTGACAAGTGCCAGAAGTGCTTTTTCTATCTACCTTACAACCTGCAAAGTCTGAATCAGAGTATCCTAAGATTTCAAAAGAGGTGCTGTGTCTAGGATACCAAATTCCTAAGTTCGGGGTGCCTAGAAGATATCTGAGAATTCTTTTGACAGCAGTCATGTGAGATTCTTTCGGGTCAGCTTGAAAACGGGCACAGAGACACACACTAAACATTATGTCTGGTCTACTGGCAGTCAGATAGAGAAGCGATCCAATTATTCCCCTATACCTCTTTTGATCTACAGACTTCCCACTGGGATCTTTATCCAGTTGAATATTAGAGCTCATGGGTGTATTCATAGCCTTAGCATTGTCCATTTCATATTTTTTCAAAATATCGTTGACGTACTTAGACTGGCTAAGAAACGTTCCACCTTTCGTTTGTTTTACACTAAATCCAAGGAAGTAACTAAGTTCACCCATCATGCTCATTTCAAACTCGTCGCTCATTATTTTTGAAAATTCATTACATAGGCTTTTCTCCGTCGATCCGAACAATATGTCATCTACATAAATCTGAACAATGAGTACTTCAACTCCTACCTTCTTCAAAAATAAGGTGGTGTCCACACTACCCTTTATAAAGCCTCTATCTAGTAGGAACGTACTAAGTCTTTCATACCAGGCTCTAGGTGCTTGTTTTAACCCGTACAGTGCCTTTTTCAGTTTGAACACGTGGTTTGGAAATTGTGAGTTTTCAAACCCCGGAGGTTGCTCCACATACACATCTTCCTTGATTACTCCATTCAGGAAGGCACTCTTTACATCCATTTGATACAGCTTAAAATCCCTAAAACAAGCAAAAGCTAACAGTACCCTGATGGCTTCTAGTCTAGCTACTGGAGCAAAGGTTTCTTCAAAATCTATTCCTTCAATTTGGTTATACCCCTTCGCTACTAGCCTAGCCTTATTTCTTACTACTATTCCTGAGTCATTCATCTTATTTTTAAAGACCCACTTAGTTCCAACGACACTTTGCTCTTTAGGCCTTTTGACTAACTCCCAAACATCATTTCTAACGAATTGGTTCAAATCTTCTTGCATTGCTAGGATCCAAAATTCATCTCCTAAGGCTTGATCTATACTAGTGGGTTCAATCATAGATATGAATGCAGAATGGCTAACCTCTTTCCTAAGTCCATGCCTAGTTTTTACCCCTTCTGATTGGTCTCCTAAGATCAGCTCTCTAGGATGACTAGAAGAAAATTTCCAATCTTTAGGCAGATGTTCCTGAGGTTCCGCCCTAGTCTCTATGGTAATGGTTTCTACTCCCCGTATAACCTCAACTTCTTCTTCTTCATGATTAGGTTCAGATGTCTTATTGGATTCATCAAATACTACATGAGTGGACTCTTCTACTACTAGGGTTCTCTTATTGAATATTCTATAAGCTTTACCTACAGATGAGTAGCCTAGGAAAACCCCTTCATCAGATTTAGGATCGAACTTTCCTAAAGATGACTTGCCATTGATTAGGATGAAGCATTTGCACCCGAAAACGTGTAAGTGGGAAAGATTTGGTGTCCTACCCTTAAGCAACTCATAGGGTGTCTTATTTAGTTTGGATCTAACATTTACCCTATTTAATACATAGCATGCGGTATTTACTGCTTCTGCCCAAAAGTATCTAGGGAGAGTGTATTCAGCTAACATAGCCCTAGCAGTTTCAACTAACGTTCTATTCTTTCTTTCTGCTATTCCATTTTGCTGAGGAGTTCTAGGGGCAGAGAAATTATGTTCTATTCCAACCTCTTTACAAAATGATTCAAACTTATCATTCTAAAATTCCCCACCGTGATCACTATGAATTGTTGAAATTACACATCCTAATTTCCTTTGAATCCAAGTGGAGAAAACTCTAAATTCTTCAAATGACTCACTCTTATGAGCTAGGAATTTCACCCAAGTAAACCTAGAGTAGTCATCTACTATTACAAACCCATACAACTTCCCTCCTAGGCTGGCTGTACTAACAGGTCCGAACAGGTCCATGTGGAGAGTTTCTAGTGGCCTAGTGGTGCTGATATCCTTGATTGCATGAAATGAAGATTTAACTTGTTTTCCTAATTGGCAAGCATCACAAAGATGGTCCTTAGTAAAGTCTAACTTTGGTATGCCTCTAACTAAGTCTTTCTGAGTGATGTTCCTAAGTGTTTTCATACTAGCATGGCATAGTCTCCTATGCCATAGCCAAGAGTCATCTGCTATTGTTTTCAGACACAAGGAATTTGAGGTTTCAATGCAGTTCAAGTCTAACATGTAAACATAGTTTATACGTTTTCCTTCTAACACAAGTGAATCATTTAAACTAATCATGCATTTGTTAGACAAAAATTTTATATCAAAACCCTTGTCACATAGTTGACTTATACTTAAAAGATTGTGCTTTAAACCATCCACTAAAAGTACATTCTCAATAATTAAATTTTTAGTATTTCCAATGTTACCTGAGCCCACCACTTTTCTGGTGGTGTTGTCTCCCAAAGTTACCTTGCCTCCTGACCTGGCCTCCAGTGTCACGAACTGCTTCATGTCTCCAGTCATGTGTCTTGAGCAGCCACTGTCCAGGTACCACATGCTCTCACTAGGTCTTTTGTGAGAGCATCCCTACAATGTCAATCATGGATTAGCTTTGGGAACCCAAGTGAGTTTGGGTTCCACATCACACTTATATGAATGAAATGTATGCATGTTATGCTGTGATGATTGCGATTTTGGTCTCCACACTAGATGTGTCCTATAGTGAATTGAGCACGTGTGAGCTATATGACCTAGCATGCCACAAGAATAACATCTAACACCTGGAAATGGGTTCACTAATCTACGAGGGTCGTAGTGCCTATTTCTGGGTTTGGATGATGCATGCCGTGCTGGTTTTGAATGAGATGATTCACATAATGGAGGCTGAAAGAATTCAGCAAACGTGGGAGGTTTTTTGTTATTCTCGTATGCATGAAGTTTTTCATTTAAGAATTTATTTTCTTGGTTAAGACTAGCATATTTGAATCTCAATGCATGCTCACTACTACTAAGTTCCCCTGATAGTTCTTCTAGTTCCTTAAATGCATTATCTAATTCAACATGTGATAATTTCAAGGTTTCATGTGCAGTGGTTAACTCAATATGCTTCTTGTTTAATGCATCGTATTCATCAAGCAACGACATATGATCTCTATCTAAGTCAGAAATTTTTTTTACTACACTAGCATGTTCCTTTTGTAAAGTACTAAACTCAGTATTAAGACTAGCATGCTTTTTCTTCAATTTTCTATACGAGTCATGGATTTTTTTAGAAATAACAAGCAGTTCATCGTAAGACAGTTGACATACCTCATCTTGATCTGATTGATCAAGATTATCATTAGTCATAAGACACAGATTTGTTACCTCCTCCTCTGCTTCTTCTTCCGATGAGTCTGAGGCAGAGTCGGCCCAAAATGCTTTTTGAGTCTTAAACTTGCCCTTCTTGAACTTTGATCTTTCCTCACCCTTCTCCTTGGTTTGATGAGTTTTGATGTTGGGGCAATCAGCTCGGAGATGACCGGGTTTCCTGCACTCAAAGCAAATTATTTCAGATGCAACCTTAGTATACTTTGAGTTCTTACCTTTGTTCCAATTGCTTTGATGATGGCGCTGCTTTCTTTTCAGAAAATTTTTGAACTGACGAGTCATCAAAGCTATGTCGTCATCTTCCTCCGCTGCTGAGCTGTCACTTTCAGAATTGTTTGCTTTTAAAGCCACTGCTCGCTCCTTTTTCTTTTCACCTGCATCACTTTGTCGTTGACTCACTCCTTGCTCGTAGGCAATGAGTGACCCAAGCAAATTATCAATAGAATAAACATTTAGGTCTTTTGACTCAGTTATTGCAGTGATTTTAGCATCGTATGAGCTAGGCAAACATCGCAGTATTTTGTTTACTTTTTCTGAGTTAGACAACTCTATTCCTAAAGCATGCAGTGATGTTACAATCTGGGTGAATCGAGTGTACATTTCAGTTATAATTTCACTAGGTTTCATGCGGAACAATTTGTAATCATGTAACAGTATGTTCAACCTAGATTGTTTGACCTCACTAGTTCCTTCGTACGTGATACACAGTTTGTCCCAAATTTGTTTACCAGTAGTACACGTTGATACTCGCATATAGTCTTCTGATTTTAATGCGTAAAAGAAACAGTTTAGACATTTAGCATTCAGTTGTGCAAATTCTCTATCCTCAATGCTCCATTCATTAAATGACAGTTCAGTTTTAACTCCATTCAACATACGAAACGGTGTAGAATAACCTTCTTGGACTAACATCCACATGCGATAGTCTAAAGACTGTAAAAATGTAGACATGCGTATTTTCCAAAAATCAAACGGTATGTTGTCAAACAAAGGTGGACGAGTTATGGAATAACCCTCCGTAGTGTTACGGTTACCAAATTGAGCCATGGATCTTACGTTTCTAGGTTTTCTAAAACACTATTTTGAAACCCCGCTCTGATACCACTTGAAAGTACGAGATGCGCCAAGAGGAGGGGTGAATTGGTATTTTAAAAATTTAACCCTACACAAGAGTTCTAATTTTTTTGTATTTTCAAAACATAATTTAACGACTAACGTGCGGAAGCAAATACAACGTTCACAACTACGAAATTGACAGTTCAATTTTGGATTTTACACTACAATATTTAAATACCGATTTTTCACCAAGCAATTAAAACGCACAAATTTAAAGCATGAAAAGTAAAGTACGGTAAACAGAAAAAAACACACCAGAGATTTTTATAGTGGTTCGGTCACTTGACCTACGTCCACTCCCCGGAGTCCTCTACTCCGGGATTTGCACTAATAAAAGTTGACTCTCCTTTTGCCCCCACAGCAAGGCGGAGAAGCCTTTACAATACTCACTTTCACCTCCCTCGGTGCGGCGGAATACCAAACGCTATGTCACCCTCCTGGTGACGGCAGCGGACCTTCTCCTTTTTCTCCCTCCTGGAGATGGCATAGTACCTTGGCGATGTTGATCTTGAAGTGACTCTTCCCTCGAGAACGTTCTTGAAGCTTCCAAAGCCACAAGAGGAGAAAAGCATGCAGCTAGCTTGGAGCCACCGTGTGATCCCCTCACACTACTTCTCCCTCACGCTCAAGCTCACCTTCACCTTCCTCTCTCAAGCCCTAGATCTCTCCAAAAACTTCTCTCTACGAATCCCCTTCTTCCTCTATGTCTCTCACAGCAAAGGATTAATCAACAATATCTCTAGAAAAATAATAAGTTGTTTTTTTATATCAGGCTTCAGAAAACCCTAAAAGTTTCAACTTTTGCGTTTCTGCTCGTACAGTATGATTTATAATCGTACAGTACGATCAGTACAATTTCAGTTCCGTCCAGTACGAGTACAGACGAACAAGTATCGAATTTTATTCATATCGTACAGTATGATATGTATATCATACGGTACGATGCTATTAATTCATACTGTTCGTACGGGACAAACTGTGGGATGAATCTCGGGATGAAAGAACTCGTCTCTATCAGTCATCCAGCACTCATTGAATCGTACAGTATGAATAGTGTTTTTCATGATATCGTCCTGTACGATAGGAATATCGTCCAGTACGATCAGTTCAAAATTTCTTGGGATCGTCTGGTACGATCGCTGGGACGAAGAAAATCGTCTTTGGCAATCGTCCAGTACTCCACCAGTCGTAAAGTACGATCAGTTCATTTCTTGATATCGTCCTGTACGATATGAATATCGTCCAGGACGAACAGAACATAAAACCTTGGTTTCATCTGGTACGATCTCTGGGATGAATGAAATCATCTCTATAAGTCGTACAGTACGATATACGATCGTACAGTACGATCGACATATTAATTAGAAACCAACGTTTATTTCCTGATTAGGGAGATAATTTTGGCAAGTTTTAATTAATCGTACAGTACGAATAGTATCGTACAGTACGATCAGTTCAGAAAATCAAATTTGAAAACTTACCAAACTTATTCTGGCGGCTAGGATTTCACAATTACATATTATCGTACAGTACGATATGGATTGTACAGTACGATAAGTTTTTAAACATAAACATTAGAAAATTAGCCGTTAGCCTGTGTATTTTAATTAATCGTACAGTACGATCCAAGATCGTACAGTACGATGTGTTTAAAAAAATTAATCATTTTAAAAGAAAAAATCTCCCCCTGTGTGTGTGCATTGTTGCTCCTTTCACATGCATGCTTCTGTGGCAGACTCAAAAAGAAAAAATAAAGAAATAAAAATTACAGACTCTTCAACATCCTATTCTACCCAATTTGAGTCTCCAGCAATCTTTAGCATTATGCATCTGTCCTGAAATGTTAGTCCTCATATACTAAGATTAAACATTTGTAATCAAACGGAAGTTTATATGTACTCAGTAAGTATTAGTTGTCACCATCAAAATTAAGTGCTCGGGATCCTGGATTTCAACACTTTAATTGGTTGAGAGAGCCCGATAGAGTCCCTAGGAGGCATACCTCACCACTCTTTTTCTCTGATTGTCCTACTGCAGGCATATGCGCCGAGTAGACGTCAGACTTTACTTGGTTGAGAGAGCCCGACAGAGTCCCTGAGAGGCATACCTCATCACTCCTTTTCTCTGATTGTCCTACTGCAGGCATATGCGCCGGGTAGACATCAGACTTTACTTGGTTGAGTGAGCCCGACAGAATCCCTGGGAGGCATACCTCACCGCTCCTTTTACCTTCTGTTCTGTTGTTTCTACATGGTCAGACAGATAGTTGGTCTACCCTCCTTTGGTGACACTCCTTGCTTTTCTTGGATTGTCATCCTTTATTATTTTGATTTAATCAAGTGATAGTTGGATCTCCTTTCTCCTCGCATCATCTTGGACATGTTCTAGATGATTGTGGAATTTTCTTCAGTTCCTGATGATTTTATTTCAACTCTGCTCATGTGAGCATGAGATCACTTTCTTCATCTCCTATTCTGCTATTTTGACCTGGTAAGGCAGATAGGTGATTTTCTTTTATGGGCCCTCCCTTGCCATTCTGAGTTGGTTTAGTGAGCGTTGAGCCTCCTTCATTCGCTGTTTCGGGTCAGTCAGGTGAATTCTGGGTTTCTCTCTTCCTTTTGCCCCACCATGCTTGCATGATTGTGGGATTATTTCATAACTGTATGATAGTTGTATGATTGTAGGCTTCCCGAGTCCCTTTAGTGGGTTGTAGGATTGCATCTTCCTAGAGATAGGGAGGTCAACGCCAACACGTACGGCTCACTAGTAGTTCACCGCACCTGTTGGGGGTCCGTTTGTTGACCTCGATTTTTGTACGAGCGTCTTCGATCAACTTAATCGGACCTAGCCGGGGCTAATTTAAACTCGAGACGACTCGAATCGAGTCGAATTAGACCCGACGAGGTTTAATTATTCCTGATCGATACACTCGAGCCTTGTCGAGCCCGATGCGAATAAAATTTGCATTGGTTCAGATTTAATTTCATTAATTAAATTCGGTCGCCTGGATTAAACCCGATTAGACCCCAACTTGACCCGAATCTAACCGAATCGGACCGAATCGGACTTGATTTGAACCTAATGTTAGCTCAATTTATTTAATTTAATGTCAATTATAACTTAATTGACTTCCTCAGAAGTTTAAATTTGTCTCTAAATCCGGAGATCGCATTGACGGTTGTGATCAAGTGCGATCTTCATTTCAGCCAGAATTTTTGCTGATTAAGAGATCTTCGCAGATCGTCTAGCATCGTATATGGAAGAATTTCAAAAAAAATAAACTGGGGGGGGATTCCTTTCCTGACTTCAGGCTTTCGAGGCCAAGGAGCATCTAACGGATATATCTGCCGCTCCTTTTCTCTGTTGAGGGGACCTGATACAAGGGATTGGGATCGGATTTTCGAGGGGGGGGCGCACTCAAACTCTCGGCCTAACTTTTCCAATTCGCATACAGCTCTTCCCGATCTCCCCTGGTTCGCAAGTCTCCAAGCCCCCCTCTTGCGTGAGAGGTCCCTCCTCTCTCTCGATCCGAACTGCCCTAGCCCTTGTCTGCTCGGGATTAAACGGACAAGTTGCGCCACCTTACCCTATCTGATTTGAACAGAGAAGTTTCCCAGGAGAAGTCAATCGCTCTCTTGTCTCCGTGCCGAAGTCGCTCAGTCCACCGACTTCTCATTTCCATTCGCAGGAGGGGAGGAGGAATTGAGACTCCGGCCCGTTCTCTTCCAGGCAGAACTTCCTGCTCCCTCCGTCTACCTCTGTTCGCAAGACACCTAACGCCCTCACCCTCTCTCTCTCGCTCTCCCTGTTCGCAAGCCAGGCCGAAGGACCCCCGCTTGCCGTTGGGTTCGTTTGTCCCTATCCTAGCCGAGCCCGACGCCAGTCGTCGCAGCCCCCTTCGTCGCCTCCCCTATCGCAGCCATCAGCTGTTCGATGAAATGTTGATTGAAAGAAAGTTATCATCATTTTGCTTGTATGAAATTTTATATAGCCTTGTTCATATGGAGATTTCCCTAAAAGCTCCATCTAGATGTTTGTCCACCAAAATTTCCTGTTGAAAGGTGATTGGGTCTTTCATAATAAATTGAATTTTTGCTATCCTTTATTTATGGTTTGTGTTAGTCAGCAAGAAAAGGTTGGTTTGAGGTTGCGTTATGGCTTCTGAGGAAACTTTGGGTAAAATAAACTAAGTAATAAGGAGGTCGTGCATGGAGTCTAGCTAGTCTTATACGCTCTCGATTATCGGTTCTAGTTGTTTGATCAAGTATGAAATTAGGCGTTTTAATCTTTGTCCCTGTGAGAGGAGCTGAAGCAGGATGAACTTGTGCTGGAGATTCTTACTTACGAATGACTTATTTTTGGATCGTCAGGAAATTTTGTGATCTTTTTCATTGACACTGGGGAATATAGACCGGATACATTTATCTTGCAGAAGAACATGCTAGTTACCATTTAGCACAATTCTTTGGGACTGTAAACGTGTTCTTAGTGACCTCTGGCTTTGTCTAAGAAAAGCTTTTAAAGACGGGAAATTCTTATAGGCTCTTCGTTGTGAATAATAATTATATGAAATAAGATTTTGGTGAATAATCATAATGTTTCTCACATGTGTCAATTTATTGGTTTATAGAAAATTTATATGTGCTGTAGACACTATGATTGATATATCCATTGAACAATGATCATAGAATTAACGGACATCCAACTCATCATTCATTGCTATTGGCCTCTTTGGTTTTGACTCTTTACATATATGCTGATCCTAGGAACTACGCTGTTCTTTTTCTCTACCTTCATTTTAATGATTTTCTATAACATTGTGTGTTCCGAATTTTGATATTTGGTAAATTCAATTATTTATATATGCTATTTTATCTGTCTGCTTGCTTAAGAAGTTAAGTATGCGCATGATTTTATTTCATTTTTGAAGTTCATTAAATTTAATGCTTCATTGCTTGGGTCAAGAGCTCTGCTGGTTGCAATATACATGAACAAGTTTGGAGTGCAAATTATTGTATATAATCTATGTCGGGAGCCTTCAAATTTATTAATTTATTTTTTTCACCTTGTTTGAGAGCGTTGCAGTTTGCAATAAGTGTGCAATCAGATGAATACTATGAATTTATAAGGGGTGAAACATCATAATTGATGAATAACTTGAACTTGACTCGATTACAACTCATTCATTCTTGTACTTGTTGATTGAACAACTTGGAGCATAATTTCTTAAGCTTGGTATATGAATCTTGTTCATTATGTTCTAATATATGTTCATTGTGTTGTTCAGCATTTAGCTTCATAATAGCTAGATAACGTGCTTAGTAATTATACTCAAACTTTCAAATATATATCATATGCATTTCATTAATCATGATTGAAAAGAAGTTTAAGATCTTTCGTAGAGTTTATCATATGCATTCGTAATCAATTGTGAAGAAAGTGGGTAATGTTTCATATGCTGGTAAAGAGAGATGTTGATTTGTCTCTTTGCTTGAATAGAAAGAGCAGTTGTTTGGAATGCTTTCTCTTGAATTTTTGGTGGAATGAGGCATGTTTGTAAATTTAAGATTAAGGTCTTCTTTTGAAATTGTTGTTGGTATGAAGTATGGAAGAAGGAAATTTGTTGGTGAGCATTGTGTTGAAATGGCATTTTAATGAGTTACAAAGTGTTGAATCCTGTGTATTATTTACTTCTACTATTTTCCATGCTCCCTCTTTCCATAGAGGTGGGATTCTACAAGGATTGTTGGCACATTCCTGATTCAATAAGAAGGGAGCTTAAGGTTTTATGTTGCATATAAGAAAGTTGTTGACTATATAAATCATGGTTTATGAGTAAGAGGTTATGTTGAATCTTTCTCAAAGTACGCATGCAAGGTGTTTGTATCAATGCTTGTGAAGATGAAATGTGTTAGAAGAGATTTGTGAGTTGCTTTGTATTCGAAAACTCTATGGATTTGGTCACTAGCAAGGAGTATTTGAAAACTCTTGAATTTGGTAATGCTCTTCTAAATTTTGTACGAATAGTTGGAATGGGGTTTCAAAATATCTTTTCATGAAGTAGAGCCATATTTTCATCTATACATGCGTGGGATACCATAGTTAAATATTCATCACACTTAATGCTATTTGAAGTGTTTGAGAGGCTTTGTGAACTATTTTATAGTTAGAATTTTTTTTTATGAGATGTTTATATTGAATGTTTTTATGATACACCATACGTCAAAAATTTCATGTCTTGTTTTATGTTGGAAGGTTTTATGAGTCGCTCTATTGTTGAATGCTTTGCGAATTATTTTGTGTTGAGGAATTCTATAATATACTTTGCGAATGTTTTGCGACGGAAGCTTTATGAAACCTTCTTGTTAGAAGACTTTCATAGGGCCTACCCCACGTCAAAGAACCCTATTGATTGTTTTGCATCAAAAGATTGTAGTGTCCTTTTCTTTTATATTGGGGGAGTTTAGTATGTTTTATATGTGAAAGTTTTATATTTTGCTTCATTTGGAAGGTTTTATAAGTGGTTTTGGGGATTTTGGGACTTTATGAAGTATTTTTGTGTTTGAAAAGCTTGGTGTTAAAAGGGCTCTTTCAGTTCTCTTTTTAGGGATAGTTTTCTTTCTTCTATTCACATCTGGCTTTCGAAAATAAGTTTAAAAAAAAAATATAAGTTGAACGGCTTGTTTGGGTTTTGATTTTAGGAATGATTTTCTTCTTTGTTGCTTTAAGTTTTATGTGGGTGATTGTGTCAAATATTTCGAATGCTTTCTAGAAACGTGGGGATACTAAATAGCATCAAAATCCCCCTCTTGTTTGCATTTGGCTCAAATGCTGAATTGGAACCAAGGGCGGGTTAAAGGCATGTTTGAACTTTGACAAAATATGCCTATCAATGAGATGCTAACATTCTATAGAAATAATAAATAAAGATCATTTTTGGAGCAATATAGGAGAGTTCCTAAAAACTCAAGCAGTCTCGGGGAGCAAGCAGCCAAGTTAACATCCAGACAAAAGAAAAGGTATGTCTTTATTTAATAGCATTTTATTTTGATTATTTGCATATTGAACATGATTCTGCTCTCATCCAATCCTCTTTCTTTTCTTTGTGCTCTTGCGAGGTACTTGTGGAAAAGCAAAGAGAAGGAGCAACTGGGGCATTAGACGAAGGAGCTTGGACAATCGGAGCCGAGCGTCAGTCGCCCCCATTCATTCTGGTAGGGGTGCTACGGGCGATACCACCGGGTCATAGCCCCCGGTGTAGTGAGTTTTTCTTAAAACTTAGATAGCCTCTAGGAAGCCTATCTGTGTGTACGTCCTCCTACCTTTAGGGCCTGTAGAAACTTCAATTCTTAGGTAATTTTCTTCTTTTATTTTGTTATAGATCCCTAAGCCCGTTTACACATACGCGAATGTCTAAGTGGTTAAAAATAAAACATCTATTCATCTCCTACAACACTAGTGACACCTAAGGACAAAAATTAAGGACTGAGTCTTTGAGAACTTAGACTTAGGATGCATGCTCTCTTAGGATAGGAGTACTAAACATAGAAAACCTAGTGACACGTCACCCTACGGCTAGTTTGCCTTAATTCATTAATAAAACAGTAAAATCAATCATAATTTAAATAAAAAATGCATTAAAATGCTTAACCTTCAATCAAACTACAATCAACATACGAAATCACTAGGAGGTAGAATTTGAACATAAACTTGAACTAAAATATAATTAAAACATTAATCACCACTTAATGAAATATTAACTAAATAAAATTCATCAAAATAAACTTAATTTTAAGGAGTTATAAAATGGCTAAACAAACCTAACTTAAACCTAAAAGACTTTTAATGGCCCGAAACTCCTAAAATCATAACTTTGCCTAGAAAACTCCAAATCCAACAAACTAACAGTCTAATTACTCATGGTAGAGTATAACATTTAATAAAAATACTAACTCCCCTAGACCCAACCTGTTTCTAATAATGACCTTTTTGAACCCTCTTAACCTAGCGGATAGGTAGACCCCGGACCTTCTAAAACTCGCTAATATAACTTAAACTTTAAAGATCACTACCATAACTATTAAAATAGATCCACAAACTAAACTAACTAAAAATAGACCCTAATTTACTAATATTTGAACTTTAACCAAATCCTCCTTTTCAAACCTTCAACAAATATTAACACAAAATAACTCAAACCATCTACCCAATATATGACCTATCCGATGCCACACAAACTTTCTACACACATGTAGAATTGTTCGCTAGGGCACCACTTCTAGTTCTAGGTTAGGCCGGTGTTTTACTTTTTCTGTTTCTGTGCTGTGACGCTCTTGCATGTGGCACGTGTGCTGTTTGTTTTGACTTGGAGTGTTTGTTTATTTTATTACTGTATTGTACTTTACTTGTGATGTGATTGCTTGTGCGTTAGATCTACCCCTAGGCTAGGGACGTTTTATATTGACTCAGTCTTATGCAGGTGGCCATGCTCATGCAGCGCTAAAATAAATGGGGGCTAATATGATAAATCATGAATTATAAATGCTTGCTACAGGTGCTCCAAAATGCTTAGCCCCCAAATGAATAAGAGCGTGGCCAAGTGCGTTCCCTTTTCTGTATAAATATTAACTGCTTGTGATGTGATATATTAAACTGCTTGAGATTTACATTAGGATAACCTTACAGGTTCAGTTTGAGTCTAGATTTTATTTTTCATAATGTAATTTATAATTCATATTGAGTTGTGAAAGTCTTCAAAGCCATGGCATTTCAGATGTTAGGTACCCAAAGGGAGAAAGAAAGACCCTCTCTCGGGTGGTTTCTTTCTCATTTGGGTACCCTTCTGGAGAATGATCCAAAGGAGGATGATCCGAAGGAGGAAGATTTGAAGGAAGATGATCCATTCAAAGATGAAGATTTGAAAATGAAATGCCTTGCATTTAAGACTTGGGTCATTTAGTAGGATTAGAATCCAGGATGTTGTCGGTGGGGCCTGGCCACCATTACTTTTCTGCAGACCTTGGGTTGTGCTTATACGGCACTTGCCGTGGACTGTGGACTCTTTCTTACTCTGCTCTGTGGATTTATATTGATGTGTTTATTTTGTGTGCGCAGTAGAAATTGCCTGTTTTTCTTAGATTTCTTTCTTATATGTGCTTGGCCTGATTTCGTTAGGCTCCTTAGGAACAAATCTTTTCTACTCGTAATAAAATTCTAAAATTTTAAGAATTAAATAATATCGAAACCTAATGAACTAGGGAATAGCCGAAACCGTCCGGGGTCGCATGCATAGGGATGCATTCGCTCCCTCTTTGCTATAAGACACTTCCCCGCCTGCGGGTAGAGTCCAGATAATCCGACCTATGAGGATGAGGTGCTAGATCTGGGGAAGCCTAGTCTTTTCTAAAAAACTATTTTATAAGCCTTTTTTAAAAAAAAATTATATGCATATTCGATTTGAGATCATTAACCAGCATGCATTGCATTAAAAACTAATTAAATTAAAATTTTAATTGCATTAGTCTTTGGAGCATACACCCTACATAAGTCCAGGGCTAATTAGGAAACTCTCTAGACGTCGGTCCTACTTCCGATAACCAAACTACCTACCCATCTTTCATAAAGACTTGGACAGCATGGATTTTATACGATTAGGTGGTTAGCTGGCTTTCCTTTTCAGGCAGGATATAAGCCCAGAATGCATTAGCTAGGACACGGGTGTTAGTGTTGCGTAGAACACTAAACCCACTAGATCTAGGGTTCAAGGCTACTACTATTGGTGTCTCGTAGTATGTCTCATCGGTGGGTAAGTCTCCTTTCTTTCAGGGGCTATAAACCCTACATATCCACGTCACACGGATGACGCCACATCCATCCTTCTCTCCTGCATGCTTCGAGTGCATGATTTACTTATTTTCTCCAGTTTCTTCTCACTACCTTAGTCCCTCCGGGTGTTGATCTGAGCCGTGTATGCTGACTAAGCCTAGTTGAACCTTACTTTCTCTTTGAGTAGGATTTCCTAGTCTTTGCCCTATGTGCCAATCCCAATTTGGGAAGAATAATGTAGAATCCGTAATCGAGAGTTTTCTCAGGCCCCGGCTTGAGATGTAATTAACCACGGGGGCTTACGCCCGTGGGAAACTGAATCCCACTCTCAAATAAACCCCATTCGAGCTAATGTATCGGGTGGGGGAAACCCGTTATGATTAGATCGCACATATTATTATCTATCGGGGTGTGTTGGTGAGAGCCACTATCCTCAATGGTTGATCGTATGTGTGATCGAATCTGCCCTCCCATTGGCAACAGATACTATTTCCCCTCGCGGGGCGGTGTTTTGTTTGTTGTTCCTTTTGGAGATCCACAGGTTTCTGGCGACCACGGTGGGATAGGTTTCTCTCTCCATCTTTGGATTCTATATTATTCTTTCTAATGTGTACTCCAGGATTGGAACTCCTTAGATTAGGTCCGTCCCACTCTTAGTTAGGGTCCTTCCTTAGTTAGGATCGTTCCTCCTTCTTAGTTAGGGTTTCCCCCTAGCTAAATTTTTTGCTTTCTGACCTTCTAGGTCATTTTGTTCCCTATCTATCATTCCTCTTCTAATTATTTTTACTAATCATTTGAAATCTCTTTTGTTCTTCTTAACAGACAGTACCATGGCTTCTTTCGTGCCTTCTGTTACCTTCCGCTTTGGTACTGACGCCCAGGTGACACTCCCTGAGTCCCTGCTGGCCAGTCCTCCTGCTGAAGGAATCACTTTTGGTTCCTTCATCGACTCGGCCTTTGCCACTCTTGGCTGGCCAAACCTGGCTGAGGCTGCTTCCTTTTCTCCTCCTCAGAGGAGAGGTCGTGCAGCCATGCGCCCCTTTGGACGTCTAGTTGCTCGGCGGACAGCCCAGGCACATGCTCGTCCTACTCTTGTTCTACCTGTTGCTCAGACTGCCCCGATTCCTCAACACCGGCAGGCAGTAGTTACCCCTGTTGTTGTTCCGGCAGAGGCAGCTCGTGTTCGGGTTCCCCCTCCTTCTTCCTCTAGGAAGAGGGGTGCCCAGACCGAGACTCCTTCGCCTTCCTCCCATCGGGTTTCAGCTTTTGCTCGACTGTCTCACCCAGAGACCCTCGAGCAGACCCCGACACTTCCCGTACTTCCTGTTCCCCCTGTCGCTCAGGTAGTGGGTTCAGATGTTGCTTCGTCTTCCACCTTCGGCCTTGGGAGAAGGGCCCGGAGGAATAGAAACCGTAGACTTCATTTGGCTGCATCCGAGGCAGATAGACAACGGATGGCAGATTTATTGGCTCATCAGGAGCTAGTTCATAGGGGAGTGGTCCCCAACTAGCGGGCACCACGACCAATTTCAGTTTCGCCCACCCCAGAGGTTTTAGTAGCACCTGAGATAACAACAGTTCAGGGAGGACGCTTCTCTCCACTAACACATAGTGGTGATGAGGAGGACGTTGCTCGCATTGTGGCTGCCCCTCCTGTTACCACTACTTTACCACGCGCTAGGGTCCCTAGGGATGATGCTGCTCGAACCCTCTCTCAGAGGATTCGAAGCATTATCCGCTTAGCACGGGGTCATGGCCCTGTCAGTCAGGAGAGGTTACTCCGCCAGATTTCTCAGGCATTCATTCACTTGCAGAGGCAGAGGTACCAGTGGTGGAGAGGACAGCCGCCACGGTAGCCAGTTAGTTCAGTTCCTTCAATTAGACCGCAGACAGTTGCTCCTTATGTTGGACGTCACCCACGTCGTCATGGACGAAGACAACAGCTAGAGCTTACTAGACCTCAGTTTAGTTCAGTTATGGTAGCCACTTAGCAGTCAGTTGTTTCCACTGGGTCCCGTCATAGCGGACGGGTATGGAGACAATGACAGGCAGACTCTCCTGTCAAGGCAGTGCAGTCAGTCGAGACAGTTGGACAGTTAGAGACAGTTGTTCCTTCCGGATCAGAGGCAATTCCGATGGTCTATGATATAGTGGCAGATGTTGATGTTATAGTCCCTCCCGATGGTTCACCAGCCCAGGGAGAGGTAGTTTCAGCTCCTAGCCCTCATAGGGTTTCTTCCCCTATGGGTCCATATATGGAAGCGCTTTGTAAGACCTTCTCTAAGGAGGACACACTCGAGGAGGAGTCAGATGAAGATGTACCAGTACACCGAGTGTGTGTGATTACTAGACGAGGTCTCTCGGATGAGCAGAGAGAGGCAGATGATGATGATGATGAGCAGGGAGAGCCCGAGGTGGGTGGATCTCCCAGGTCAGTTGATACAGAAGCTACAGTTTTAAACCTTCAGACTCAGATGGCAGAGATGGCTAGAGCCATAGCAGCAATGACCGCTCTGTTGACAGCCTTGGGGTCATGCCCCGAGTTACGGGCGTAAGTACTCCTACTACATCCAGGGATGAACCAGTAGTACCACCTATAGTAGCACCAGACCCTATAGGAGTGGACAGGGTCCAGAGAGCAGTCCTAGTGTCACCTACAGCAGTTACTTTCACTATCCCAATTCAGAGTTAGTCAGCTCAGTTGTCAGCGGGACAGATTCAAGATTTGATTGCTCAGAAGGTTGAGCAGGCCATTTCCTCCAGGAAGTCTGGAGGGTAGTTAGCAGGGGGAGACCTTATCCAATTGAGTACGAGCAGGAGCCTTACCCCCCTGGTTTTATCCCTCCTAGGTTTAGAGTTTTTGATGGATTTGGAAACCCAAGGCAGCATGTGGCTCAATACCGGGCCATATATTGCAACATAGGAGGGAATGATGCTTTGATATTGAGATTGTTTGTCAGCAGTTTAGTTGGGGTGGCATTTTCCTGGTACGCTGACCTCCCCAATGACTCAGTTCGCACATTTACAGAGTTAGAGCAGCTTTTTATTCAGAGATTTATTAGTGCTGAGCACCGGGTTACAGTTGGAGAGTTAGTTGTAGCCAGGCAGCGGCCCCGCGAGACTCTACCGGATTATATAGTCAGATGGAGGAATCTTAGTTTGCAGTGTGAGCCCCAGTTACAAAAGCAGCATGTAGTAGGAATCTTGTTGAAGAATATAGATGGTCCTATAGCACCTTATTTGAAAGGTTTTAATATTAAAACTTTCCAAAAATTGTTAACAAAGGTGATCAGCCTACAGGACAGCATACCCGATGCAGTCCCTCCTAAGGTTGAGAGTCAACCCTCGCGTAGACCTCAACGACAGGAGTCTTCAGGGGCACCTTCGCCTAGGAGAGGGGAGGTACACAGTACCTATAGACCATCAGATAAGGGCAAGAAGCCCTTAGTCAGTTCAGTACTACAGCAGTCGCCATACACACCTGGGCAGTCAGCAGTACAGGATAGATCCTCCCGTAAGACTTCAGAGGGTCAGTTGTCTTTACGGGAGAGGCTCGACAAGGAATATCCCTTTAAGAGGGAAAGTGTGCAAAAGATATTTAAATCCCTTGTTAAAAATAATATCATAATATTTCCATTTAATAAGAAGAAAAATGAAGAAGGACTGATAGAGCACCCGTTATATTGCCCCTTTCATCGGCATATTAGGCATGTCCTTGAAGATTGTTTTGTATTCAAGGATAGGGTGGAGAGCCTTATGGCTAGTGGAAAGATTCACCTGCAAAATAGTGATTTAGTGCAACCTCAAGGTAAAGTGGCTCAGGATGTAGAAATGAATGCAAGCCCCAGTCAGTGTGATGATTGATAGCAGTTAGCAGAACACCCCTTAGTTCTGGGGGGAGTGGTGGCTCACACTCTCTCACAAGACAAGGGATATGACCAGACATCTAATTCAGAGTTCAAAGGCAGTTGAGAGGAGGCCTTGATAGGCCAAGTCGACAGTTGTCAGTTCAGCTCTTTTACTTGTTTCTTTTCCTTTATTCACAGTAGTGCATATTGAGCACACTTCCTTTATTTCAGGTATTAAAAAAAAAGAAGAAAAAAAAATATATGATGATAAAAAAGAGAGAAGCTCTCAACTGAGAAAAACCGGTTGCCCTTGTCACAGGTGGAACCCGGTAATACTCTCCAAGAGCTCAAATTTCCCAAGCTTTTCTTTTCCACTCCTTCGAAGCGTCTCGACGGTTGCTTCAAGGATGACCCTACACTCGCATTATTATGATACTTTATGGTTGCAGTAGTCTTCATTAGTGATGTGGTACATCTTGTTCTGGATGTTAACATCACTTCTTTGTAGGCTTAGATTTTTCTAAGGAATGATCAGCCCCCTCTCCTACTCTTAATCAGTAACTCACTTTCCCATTCATATCTTGCTCTCAGCTTCTAGAGCGATCTTATGGATATAGCGATGTTGCTTTCATCTCTCACAGGGTCCCACCAGTTAGTGTGGGTGTTACCGCTGTGAACTGTTGATGATTATTATTCTTATCTATAGTTGTTATCCTCGGTGGCGAGTGTGTCCCCTTGCTACCTTGAGTTATTTCCCTAGTTGTGATGTAGTACATCCTGTCTCAGATGTTAGCATCACTTCCTCAGGAGCTTTGATCTTCTTACAGAAGGTCAGCTCCTTGGTTTCTTTACTGACATAATTCCTCATTCATGCCCTACTCTTAAATGACAGAGTAGTTCTATGTACAAGTTGAGGTCACTCTCACTTTCCACAGGGTCCCGCTAGTTTGTGTGGGTGATACCGCTGTGATCCTCTGATGATTGTTAATCTTATTCATATTTACTATCCTCGGTGGCAGGTATGTCCCCTTGCTACCTTGAGTTCTTTCCCAAAACGGTGATGTAGCACACCTAGTTTGAGGTGTTAGCATCGCTTCTTTTTGAGCGTTGATTTTCTAGCATAAGATCAATGCCCTAATTTCTTCGTCCATATACTTCCCTGTTGGGATCCGACCCTTAGCTTCCAGAAAGGTCCCGTGGATCTGTTGATGTTGTTTTTACTTCTTACAGGGTCCCCATCAGTTAGTATGGGTCCACCACTGTAGTTCCTTGATGATTACTTCTTCTAGATATCATTTTCTTCTTTGCAGCGGGTGTGCTCCATCGCTGCTTTAGTTGTTGTCCACTTGGGATGGGATTGCCCCTCTCGCACTTTGCTCACGGCGTACCTCTTCCTGTTATTCTATGAAATATCATTCTGATGTTTCCCTCCTTTTCATGTGATGTTAGTATTTCCTAAGAAATTCTGCTGGCATTTGGATACTCGTGGCCACGACGATTTGTCCTCTACCACGTGGTAACCAAAGTGCTAGCTCAGGATTCCTTAGACAACTTCTTCCTTGGAGTTATTTTACTTACCTTTCATTTCTCCCTCACATCCCTACATAAATCTATATTAGGTTAGTGTTGAGGTGACTCTTTCCTCTTCACATCACTGTAGGCAGATGCGCCAAGTGATTGTGTAGAGTGTTCTTTCTTTATCCTACTGCAGGCATATGTGCCGGGTGGGGACTCTGCTGCAGGCACATACACCGGGCAGAGGTGACTTGTTTTTCTCTTCTTATCACTGCAGGTATATGTGCCAGGTGATTGTTGAGTTTTCCTTTATCCTACTACAGGCATATGCGCTGGGCAGGGACTCTGCTGCAGGCACATACACCGAGCAGAGGTGACCTTTTCCTCTTCACATCACTATAGGCAGATGCGCCAAGTGATTGTGTAGGGCGTTCTTTCTTTATCCTACTGCAGGCATACGCGCCAGGTAGGGACTCTGTTGCAGGAACATACACCGGGCAGAGGTGACCTTCTCTTTTCTCTCCATATCACTGCAGGCATATGCGCCGGGTGATTGTTGAGTTTTCCTTTATCCTATTACAGACATATGCGTCGGGTAGGAACCCCGTTGCAGGCACATACACCGAGCGGGGGTGGACTTTTCACTGATTGTCTTACTGCAGGCATATGCACCGGGTATACATCAGTTTTTACTCTTTACTTGGTCGAGAGAGCCCAACAGAGTCCTTGGGAGGCATTCCTCACCACTCCTTTTTTACCTGATTGTCTTACTGCAGGCATATGCGCCGGGTATACATCAGATTTTACTCTTTACTTGGTCGAGAGAGCACGATAGAGTCCCTGGGAGGCATTCCTCACCACTCCTTTTTTCCTGATTGTCTTACTGCAGGCATATGCGCCGGGTAGACATCAGATTTTACACTTTACTTGGTCGAGAGAGCCCGACAGAGTCCCTGGGAGGCATTCCTCACCACTCCTTTTTCCCTGATTGTCTTACTGCAGGCATATGCGTCGGGTAAACATCAGATTTTACTCTTTACTTGGTTGAGAGAGCCCGACAGAGTCCCTGGGAGGCATACCTCACCACTCTTTTTCTCTGATTGTCCTACTGCAGGCATATGCGCCGAGTAGACGTCAGACTTTACTTGGTTGAGAGAGCCCGACAGAGTCCCTGAGAGGCATACCTCACCACTCCTTTTCTCTAATTGTCCTACTGCAGGTATATGCGCCTGGTAGACATCAGACTTTACTTGGTTGAGTGAGCCCGACAGAATCCCTGGGAGGCATACCTCACCGCTCCTTTTACCTTTTGTTCTGTTGTTTCAACATGGTCAGACAGATAGTTGGTCTACCCTCCTTTAGTGACACTCCTTACTTTTCTTGGATTGTCATCCTTTATTATTTTGATTTGATCAAGTGATAGTTGGATCTCCTTTCTCCTCACATCATCTTGGACATGTTCTAGATGATTGTGGAATTTTCTTCAATTCCTGATGATTTTATTTCAACTCTGCTCATGTGAGCATGAGATCACTTTCTTCATCTCCTATTCTGCCATTTTGACCTGGTAAGGCAGATAGGTAATTTTCTTTCATGGGCTCTCCCTTGCCATTCCGAGCTGGTTTAGTGAGCGTTGAGCCTCCTTCATTTGCTGTTTCGGGTCGGTCAGGTGAATTCTGGGTTTCTCTCTTCCTTTTGTCCCACCATGCTTGCATGATTATGTGATTATTTCATAACTGTATGATAGTTGTATGATTGTAGGCTTCCCGAGTCCCTTTTATGGGTTATAGGATTGCATCTTCCTAGAGATAGGGAGGTCAACGCCAACACGTACGGCTCACTGGTCGTTCACCGCACCTGTTGGGGGTCCGTTTGTTGACCTCGATTTTTGTACGAGCGTCTTCGATCAACTTAATCGGAACTAGCCGGGGCTAATTTAAACTCAAGACGACTCGAATCGAGTCGAATTTGACCCGACGAGTTTTAATTATTCCTGATCGATACACTCGAGCCTTGTCGAGCCCGATGCGAATAAAATTTGCGTTGGTTCAGATTTAATTTCATTAATTAAATTCGACCGCCTGGATTAAACCCGATTAGACCCCAACTTGACCCGAATCTAACCGAATCGGACCGAATCGGATTTGATTTGAACCTAATGTTAGCTCAATTTATTTAATTTAATGTCAATTATAACTTAATTGACTTCCTCAAAAGTTTAAATTTGTCTCTAAATCTGGAGATCGCATTGACGGTTGTGATCAAGTGTGATCTTCATTTCAACCAAAATTTTTGCTGATTAAGAGATCTTCGCAGATCGTCTAGCATCGTATATGGAAGAATTTCAAAAAAAATAAATTGGGGGGGGGGGGGGATTCTTTTCCAGACTTCAGGCTTTCGAGGCCAAGGAGCATCTAACGGATATATCTGCCGCTCCTTTTCTCTGTTGAGGGGACCTGATACAAGGGATTGGGATCGGATTTTCGAGGGGGGGCGCACTCCAACTCTCGGCCTAGCTTTTCCAATTCGCATATAGCTCTCCCCAATCTGCCCTGGTTCGCAAGTCTCCAAGTCCCCCTCTTGCGTGAGAGGTCCCTCCTCTCTCCCGATCCGAACTGCCCTAGCCCTTGTCTGCTCGGGATCAAACGGACAAGTTGCACCACCTTACCCTATCCGATTTGAACTGAGAAGTGGCCCAGGAGAAGTCAATCGCTCCCTTGTCTCCGTGCCGAAGTCGCTCAGTCCACCGACTTCTCATTTCCATTCGCAGGAGGGGAGGAGGAATTGAGACTCCGGCTCGTTCTCTTCTAGACAGAACTTCCTGCTCCCTCCGTCTACCTCTGTTCGCAAGACACCTGACGCCCTCACCCTCTCTCTCTCGCTCTCCCTATTCGCAAGCCAGGCTGAAGGACACCCGCTTGCCGTTGGGTTCGTTTGTCCCTATCCTAGCCGAGCCCGATGCCAGTCATTGCAGCCCCCTTCGTCGCCTCCCCTATCGCAGCCATCAGCTCCCTTGGCTACAGGTAATCCTTCTCCTTCCCCTTTTTCTTCCTCCTCCTTCTTCTTCTTCCTTAGCTTTCCCTTCCCTCTCCTTCCTCCTCTCCGTTCTCTCTTTGGATCTAACCTTTCTTTAGTTGGTGTTGCCGTGGTCTGAAGGCTGGCCTCCACTGTTGAATGATCCTTGTGAATGTTGCACACAGGCTATTCGATGAAATGTTGATTGAAAGAAAGTTATCATCATTTTGCTTGTATGAAATTTTATATAGCCTTGTTCATATGGAGATTTCCCTAAAAGCTCCATCAAGATGTTTGTCCGCCAAAATTGCCTGTTGAAAGGTGATTGGGTCTTTCATAATAAATTGAATTTTTGTTATCCTTTATTTATGGTTTGTGTTAGTCAGCAAGAAAAGGTTGGTTTGAGGTTGCGTTATGGCTTCCGAGGAAACTTTGGGTAAAATAAACTAAGTAATAAGGAGGTCGTGCGTGGAGTCTAGCTAGTCTTACACGCTCTCGATTATCGGTTCTAGTTGTTTGATCAAGTATGAAATTAGGCGTTTCAATCTTTGTCCCTGTGAGAGGAGCTGAAGTGGGATGAACTTGGGCTGGAGAGTCTTACTTATGGATGACTTATTTTTGGATCGTCAGGAAATTTTGTGATCTTTTTCATTGACACTGGGGAATATAGACCGGATACATTTATCTTGCAGAAGAACATGCTAGTTACCATTTAGCACAATTCTTTGGGACTGTAAACGTGTTCTTAGTGACCTCTGGCTTTGTCTAAGAAAAGCTTTTAAAGACGGGAAATTCTTACAGGCTCTTCGTCATGAATAATAATTATATGAAATAAGATTTTGGTGAATAATCATAATGTTTCTCACATGTGTCAATTTATTGGTTTATAGAAAATTTATATGTGCTGTAGACACTATGATTGATATATCCATTGAACAATGATTATAGAATTAACGGACATCCAACTCATCATTCATTGCTATTGGCCTCTTTGGTTTTGACTCTTTACATATATGCTGATCCTAGGAACTATGCTGTTCTTTTTCTCTACCTTCATTTTAATGATTTTCTATAACATTGTGTGTTCCGAATTTTCATATTTGGTAAATTCAATTATTTATATATGCTATTTTATCTATCTGCTTGCTTAAGAAGTTAAGTATGCGCATGATTTTATTTCATTTCTGAAGTTCATTAAATTTAATGCTTCATTTCTTGGGTCAAGAGCTCTGCTGGTTGCAATATACATGAACAAGTTTGGAGTGCAAATTATTGTATATAATTTATGTCGGGAGCCTTCAAATTTAATTTTTTTTTTCACCTTGTTTGAGAGCGTTGCAGTTTGCAATAAGTGTGCAATCAGATGAATACTATGAATTTATAAGGGGTGAAACATCATAATTGATGAATAACTTGAACTTGACTCGATTACAACTCATTCATTCTTGTACTTGTTGATTGAACAACTTGGAGCATAATTTCTTAAGCTTGGTATATGAATCTTGTTCATTATGTTCTAATATATGTTCATTGTGTTGTTCAGCATTTAGCTTCATAATAGCTAGATAACGTGCTTAGTAATTATACTCAAACTTTCAAATATATCTCATATGCATTTCATTAATCATGATTGAAAAGAAGTTTAAGATCTTTCGTAGAGTTTATCATATGCATTCGTAATCAATTGTGAAGAAAGTGGGTAATGTTTCATATGCTGGTAAAGAGAGATGTTGATTTGTCTCTTTGCTTGAATAGAAAGAGCAGTTGTTTGGAATGCTTTCTCTTGAATTTTTGGTGGAATGAGGCATGTTTGTAAATTTAAGATTAAGGTCTTCTTTTGAAATTGTTGTTGGTATGAAGTATGGAAGAAGGAAATTTGTTGGTGAGCATTGTGTTGAAATGGCATTTTAATGAGTTACAAAGTGTTGAATCCTGTATATTATTTACTTCTACTATTTTCCATGCTCCCTCTTGCCATAGAGGTGGGATTCTACAAGGATTGTTGGCACATTCCTGATTCAATAGGAAGGGAGCTTAAGGTTTTATGTTGCATATAAGAAAGTTGTTGACTATATAAATCATGGTTTATGAGTAAGAGGTTATGTTGAATCTTTGTCAAAGTACGCATGCAAGGTGTTTGTATCAATGCTTGTGAAGATGAAATGTGTTAGAAGAGATTTGTGAGTTGCTTTGTATTCGAAAACTCTATGGATTTGGTCACTAGCAAGGAGTATTTGAAAACTCTTGAATATGGTAATGCTCTTCTAAATTTTGTACGAATAGTTGGAATGGGGTTTCAAAATATCTTTTCATGAAGTAGAGCCATATTTTCATCTATACATGCGTGGGATACCATAGTTAAATATTCGTCACACTTAATGCTATTTGAAGTGTTTGAGAGGCTTTGTGAACTATTTTATAGTTAGAATTTTTTTTTATGAGATGTTTACATTGAAAGTTTTTATGATACACCATACGTCAAAAATTTCATGTCTTGTTTTATGTTGGAAGGTTTTATGAGTCGCTCTATTGTTGAATGCTTTGCGAATTATTTTGTGTTGAGGAATTCTACAATATACTTTGCGAATGTTTTGCGACGGAAGCTTGATGAAACCTTCTTGTTAGAAGACTTTCATAGGGCCTACCCCACGTCAAAGAACCATATTGATTGTTTTGCATCGAAAGATTGTAGTGTCCTTTTCTTTTATATTGGGGGAGTTTAGTGGGTTTTATATGTGAAAGTTTTATGTTTTGCTTCCTTTGGAAGGTTTTATAAGTGGTTTTGGGGATTTTGGGACTTTATGAAGTATTTTTGTGTTTGAAAAGCTTGGTGTTAAAAGGGCTCTTTCAGTTCTCTTTTTAGGGATAATTTTCTTTCTTCTATTCACATCTGGCATTCGAAAATAAGTTTAAAAAATATATATATAAGTTGAACGGCTTGTTTGGGTTTTGATTTTAGGATTGATTTTCTCCTTTGTTGCTTTAAGTTTTATGAGGGTGATTGTGTCAAATATTTCGAATGCATTCTTGAAACGTGGGGATACTAAATAGCATCAAAATCCCCCTCTTGTTTGCATTTGGCTCAAATGCTGAATTGGAACCAAGGGCGGGTTAAAGGCATGTTTAGACTTTGACAAAACATGCCTATCAATGAGATGCTAACATTCCATAGAAATAATAAATAAAGATCATTTTTGGAGCAATATAGGAGAGTTCCTAAAAACTCAAGCAGTCTCGGGGAGCAAGCAGCCAAGTTAACATCCAGACAAAAGAAAAGGTATGTCTTTATTTAATAGAATTTTATTTTGATTATTTGCATATTGAACATGATTCTGCTCTCATCCAATCCTCTTTCTTTTCTTTGTGCTCTTGCGAGGTACTTATGGAGAAGCAAAGAGAAGGAGCAACTGGGGCATTAGACGAAGGAGCTTGGACAATCGGATCTGAGCGTCAGTCGCCCCCATTCATTCTGGTAGGGGTGCTACGGGCGATACCACCGGGTCATAGCCCCCGGTGTAGTGAGTTTTTCTTAAAACTTAGATAGCCTCTAGGAAGCCTATCTGTGCGTACGTCCTCCTACCTTTAGGGCCTGTAGAAACTTCAATTCTGAGATAATTTTCTTCTTTTATTTTGTTATAGATCCCTAAGCCCGTTTACACATACGCGAATGTCTAAGGGGTTAAAAATAAAACATCTATTCATCTCCTACAACACTAGTGACACCTAAGGACAAAAATTAAGGACTGAGTCTTAGAGAACATAGACTTAGGATGCATGCTCTCTTAGGATAGGAGTACTAAACATAGAAAACCTAGTGACACGTCACCTTAGGGCTAGTTTGCCTTAATTCATTAATAAAACAGTAAAATCAATCATAATTTAAATAAAAAATGCATTAAAATGCTTAACCTTCGATCAAACTACAATCAACATACGAAATCACTAGGAGGTAAAATTTGAACATAAACTTGAACTAAAATATAATTAAAATATTAATCACCTCTTAATCAAATATTAACTAAATAAAATTCATCAAAATAAACTTAATTTTAAGGAGTTATAAAATGGCTAAACAAACCTAACTCAAACCTAAAGACTTTTAATGGCCCAAAACTCCTAAAATCATAACTTTGCCTAGAAAACTCCATATCCAACAAACTAACAGTCTAATTACTCATGGTAGAGTATAACATTTAATAAAAATACTAACTCCCCTAGACCCAACCTGTTTCTAATAATGACCTTTTTGAACCCTCTTAACCTAGCGGATAGGTAGACCCCGGACCTTCTAAAACTCGCTAATCTAATTTAAACTTTAAAGATCACTACCATAACTATTAAAATAGATCCACAAAATAAACTAACTAAAAATAGACCCTAATTTACTAATATTTGAACTTTAACCAAATCCTCCTTTTCAAACCTTCAACAAATATTAACACAAAATAACTCAAACCATCTACCCAATATATGGCCTATCCAATGCCACACAAACTTTCTACACACATGTAGAATTATTTGCTAGGGCACCACTTCTAGTTCTAGGTTAGGCCGGTGTTTTACTTTTTCAGTTTCTATGCTGTGACGCTCTTCCATGTGGTTTGACTTAGAGTGTTTGTTTATTTTATTACTGTACTGTACTTTACCTGTGATGTGATTGCTTGTGCGTTAGATCTACCCCTAGGCTAGGGATGTTTTATACTGACTCAGTCTTATGCAGGTGGCCATGCTCATGCAGCGCTAAAATAAATGGGGGGCTAATATGATAAATCATGAATTATAAATGCTTGCCACAGGTGCTCCAAACTGCTTAGCCCCCAAATGAATAAGAGCGTGGCCAAGTGCGTTCCCTTTTCTGTACAAATATTAACTGCTTGTGATGTGATATATTAAACTGCTTGAGATTTACATTAGGATAACCTTGCAGGTTCAGTTTGAGTCTAGATTTTATTTTTCATAATGTAATTTATAATTCATATTGAGTTGTGAAAGTCTTCAAAGGCATGGCATTTCGGATGTTAGGTACCCAAAGGGACAAAGAAAGACCCTCTCTCGGGTGGTTTCTTTCTCATTTGGGTACCCTTCTGAAGAATGATCCAAAGGAGGATGATCCGATGGAGGAAGATTTGAAGGAAGATGATCCATTCAAAGATGAAGATTTGAAGATGAAATGCCTTGCATTTAAGACTTGCGTCATTCAGTAGGATTAGAATCCAGGATATTGTCGGTGGGGCCTGGCCACCATTACTTTTCTGCAGACCCTGGGTTGTGCTTATATGGCACTTGCCGTAGACTGTGGACTCTTTCTTACTCTGCTCTGTGGATTTATATTGATGTGTTTATTTTGTGTGCACAGTAAAAATTGCCTATTTTTCTTAGATTTCTTTCTTGCATGTGCTTGGCCTGATTTCGTTAGGCTCCTTAGGAACAAATCTTTTCTACTCGTAATAAAATTCTAAAATTTTAAGAATTAAATAATATAGAAACCTAACGAACTAGGGAATAGCCAGAACCGTCTGGGGTCGCATGCATAGGGATGGATTCTCTCCCTCCTTGCTATAAGACACTTCCCCGCCTGCGGGTAGAGTCCAGATAATCTGACCTATGAGGATGAGGTGCTGGATCTGGGGAAGCCTAGTCTTTTCTAAAAAACTATTTTATAAGCCTTTTTTAAAAAAAAATTCTATGCATATTCAATTTGAGATCATTAACCAGCATGCATTGCATTAGAAACTAATTAAATTAAAATTTTAATTGCATTAGTCTTAGGAGCATACACCCTACATAAGTCTAGGGCCAATTAGGAAACTCTCTAGACGTCGGTCCTACTTCCGATAACCAAACTACCTACCCATCTTTCATAAAGACTTGGACAGCATGGATTTTATACGATTAGGTGGTTAGCTGGCTTTCCTTTTCAAGCAGGATATAAGCCCAGAATGCATTAGCTAGGACACGGGTGTTAGTGTTGTGTAGAACACTAAACCCACTAAATCTAGGGTTCAAGGCTACTACTATTGGTGTCTCGTAGTATGTCTCATCGGTGGGTAAGTCTCCTTTCTTTCAGGGGCTATAAACCCTACATATCCGCGTCACATGGATGACGCCACATCCATCCTTCTCTCCTGCATGCTTCGAGTGCATGATTTACTTATTTTCTCCAGTTTATTCTCACTACCTTAGTCCCTCCAGGGGTTGATCTGAGCCGTGTATGCTGACTAAGCCTAGTTGAACCTTACTTTCTCTTTTGAGTAGGATTTCCTAGTCTTTGCCCTATGTGCCAATCCCAATTTGGGAAGAATAATGTAGAATCCTTAATCGAGAGTTTTCTCATGCCCCGGCTTGAGATGTAATTAACCACGGGGGCTTGCACCCATGGGAAACCGAATCCCACTCTCAAATAAACCCCATTCAAGCTAATATATCGGGTGGGGGAAACCCGTTATGATTAGATCGCACATATTATTATCCATCAGGGTGTGTTGGTGAGAGCCACTATCCTCAATAATTGATCGTATGTGTGATCGAATCTGCCCTCCCATTGGCAACAGATACTGTTTCCCCTCGCGGGGCAGTGTTTTGTTTGTTGTTCCTTTAGGAGGTCCACACCATCGTCCTGGACGATCCACCTCATCATCCTGGACGATCCACGTGTCAGTCGCTGGACGATTGGAATTCAGCCCGTCCGACATATTTATTGCATAACGTCCCGGACGATCCACGTAATCGTCCTGGACGATACCTTTCGTCAACGGTCGTCCAGCATGACTCCTCGGGATGATTGCCTGTGTCTAATCGTCCTGGACGATATCTGATCGTCCTGGATGATCAGACTGCCTTTTTTGACCAATCGTCTAGGACGTCATAAATGACCAAATCATCCCGGATGATATCGCGATCGTACGGGACGATCCGGCCATTTTCTATATAAATAGCAGTTTTCTTCAGATTTTTCCACACCATTTTTCTTCCACTCTCCTTCTACCTTCTCACACTTTGGATTCCTAATGGCTGGTGGCAAAAGGTCTTGTCAAAAGGGTGCTAGTTCGTCCCGGGGATATGTCGATCCTCGCTTCCTGAATGCAACCGATCAGGCTGCTTTCGAATGCTATCATGACGTGGGGATCACGCACTCTAAAATTGTAAATCCCCGCACTGTCACTTATCCCATTCTGGATCTGTTCGCACACACCTCCCTCACCCTCATTCTTACCTTAGCCTTTCCCTTTAATCTTGAACTCCTTCAAATCTTCTTTGCCAACTTACGCATTTCCGCGGACTATTCCACTCTTCGATCATACGTAAATCAACACCCCATGGAACTCACGACCCACGATTTTCATAATATTCTCAACCTATCTATCACTGGCGACAAACTTCACACGCTTATCACCGATCCTAACTATGATTAGAGTGTCGCCAATCACTTCCTTCGTAATACCAACGCACCCTATCACGACAACGCTTGCACTTCCCTTCTCAAGGACGCACGGACCATTCAGCACGTCCTTCATTCCTCCGTCATTCCAAAGGTAGGGGATCAAATTCACATTACCCCGCTACTGTCCTTGAGCACCTACTACATCATGGCCCGTCGAGAATTTAATGCCTCTGATATGATTATCTGATACATAGAACACCTGACCACCATTAGAGATCTGGGCCACAGGCATCGCCCAAATCTAGCTTTAGGTCATCTTATTCATTATGCCTTAGAGACGAAATATGACCTTCAGTATCCTGTCCCTCCTGATGTCCCTCCTTCCTTCTTCACAAACAACTCATTCCACATCCTACACAGCACCCGACTACATCCGGAGCCCACCCCGGATGTTGAGGAGGAAGAGGAAGGGGCCGTTCCAGTTCCTGCTGCACCAGAGGCACCTGCACCCCTTTGCATTGCCTCTCCCTTTGACCACCTGGTGTAGTGCTTCAACCAGTGGGAGGCAAGATTTGACTCCTATGTGGTTGCCCAGGAGCAACGACAAGCTAAGGACATCCAGCGCTTCACTGACTATGCTGCGCAGCAGCAACAGCAGCATGACCAGGACATTGCCTGGATTGGAGCCCACTTTCAGGCCATTCACCACTACTTCAATCCACCACCGCCACCTCCTTCTCCCGATCAGGATCCACCTCTGTTTTAATTTTCTATTTTATAGTTGTTCTCTTTTGTGGTTTGTACTTGTATTTCCATTTCTGTTTCCCCTCCTCCTTTTTGTGATGTCAAAATGGGGAGTCAGTTGTAGTCATTTCTGTTTTTGTTATGAGTCATGTTTCCTGTATTGATTTAGTTGTTAAATGAAAATTTGAAAAAGAGTTGAACCAGTAAATAAAAATAGGTTGAAAATTACATCAATATAAATACTCAAATCAACCTAACACCAAGGCTGACACAGAAATCAACAGAAGAACAAAAATAAAAACAACTGAAGGAAAATAATCAAATTAAACAGCTAACTAACAGAAACAGAATAAAACTCAGAAAAATTAGGAATCAGCAGTCATCAGAATCAAGCATTTATATCAATCACTCCTAATCTAGTCCTCAAAATGTTGAATGAGTCAAAGGCCAGTGGTTTAGTGAATATGTCAGCTAGCTAATTTTCAGTTGCTACGTGATATAGTTCAATGTCCCCTTTCGTAACATGGTCCCTAATAACGTGATACCTTATATCAATGTGTTTGGTTCTAGAATATTGGATTGGATTCTTATGTTGCAAATTTGGTTTTGATGATGACAAATATATTTCCAGTGTGTTTTTCCTGGCTAACCCGTTTCAGGCACAAAAGATCACAAGAAAATCAAGCTAACTCAAGATCGGGTCCAAGTGTGTCAAATGTATAATTTTATTTTTATTGAGTCAATTGTAATCTAACTGATCCCCTAGCTAAGTAACCTTGCACACACACACTCAGGGGGAGAGCTTGATTGAATTAGAGTTTCTACTCATTTTTTGTTCATATCATCCTGGACGATATTCACATCATCCTGGACTATCCAACCAAAACAGAAACCCTAATTAGGGCGACTATGTTAAGAGGGTCTGATTAAGCAGATCGTCCTGGATGATCTGTAGATCGTACGGGATGATATGCCCAAATCAGAAATTCTCAGCCGCTAGATCAAGTTAGGTAAGTTTTTATTTTAAGTTATTTGGTCTGATCATCCCGGACGATTCAGTACAATCATGCCTAATTTAATCTGGTAATTAAGGAAAGCAATTTATTTTTGGTTGATACGATCATATCATCCTAAACGATCGCAGGATCATCCCAGACGATCTTGATCGTCTAGTGCATTTAAGCTGTACATCCAGAACTATGTACAGGATGATTTAGAGCCTTTTTGAACTAATTGTACAGGATGATGTCCATATCATCCTGGACGATCAAGTCATTTTTTGGTCATCCAGTAGAGATTTTTCTGGACGACCCGAACTGTCATCTGGAAGATTTTCCTTGATTTGCACTAATCATCCCGAACGATCGCAGGATCGTACGGGACGATATGAATAATTTTTTCTACTAATCGTCCAGAAGAGCCAGATCGTCCAGGCTGAAACAGCTGAATTTGAACTGATCGTACAGGATGATCTACCGATCATCCTGGACGATCTTGGTCGACCAGTTGAGATTTAGGGAAAATTTTAAGCCCTCCTATAAAAGAACTTTTTCTTGAAACAAGAAAAATCTTTTGCCACCTTCCTTTCCTGAGAAACCCTAGAGAGAGAGTTGGGAGAGAGAGAGAAGATCTTGTGAGGGGAAGTTAGTGAGGGATTCACTAAGGTTGCTCCAAGAATGGATCAGAGTCATCTTCTCCGCTCGTCGTCTTTCATCTAGTCGGTGTTCGTCGTGGGAGGATCGTTCGCAAGAAGATCCGGGGTTCTCTGCCCACTTCAGGTGGAAGCAAAAGGAGTTCGAAGGTTCTCTGCCTGCTTCAGTACGAAGCAAAAGGAGGTCGGGTTCTCTGCCTCACCGTGTGGTGAAAAGGAGGTGTTTGTATAGGCTTCTCCGCCTTTCTGTGAGAGCAAAAGGAGAGACACTTTTTGTTTAGTGCAATACTCGGAGGGGTGGCTCCGGGGAGTGGACATAGGTCAAGTTGACCGAACCACTATAAAATTTGGTTTGCTTTTCTGATTCAGTTTTGCACTTTACTTTTCCGATATAAACTGCTTGGGTGAATATCTGTGATTGATCTTTTCATTCTTGTTTACTTATTTCTGCTGCTAAGTGTCGAAAAGATTTTCATTATTATCGTAAAATTTTTAAGTAACTAATTCAGCCCCCCTCTTGGTTAGCCTCGGGACTAGTTCATCAGGGCTTAACATCCCTATCAAATTTTCATCTTAGAGATGCAGACGACACTAGTATTATCACACAAAATAGAAATTATGCCCACAGGTATTCCTAAATCTAAGACTTGTTGCTTCAACCAAAGAACTTGGGCAACACAACTCCCTAAGGTAATGTACTCAGCTTCAGCAGTGGAAAGTGCAACTGAGTTTGATTTTCTACTGGACCAGGAGACTAATGACTGTTTTATGAATTGATAAGTTGCAGAAGTTCTCTTTCTATCCACCCTACACTCTACAAAGCCAGAATCAGAATATCCAATAATCTCAAAAGAGGTGCTGTGCCTAGGGTACCAGATTCCTAGGTTTGAGGTCCGTAAAAGATATCAAAGAATTCTCCTAACAACAGTCAGGTGGGACTCTTTGGGATCAGCCTGAAACCTAACACAAAGACAGACACTAAACATGATATTAGGTCGGCTAGCAGTCAGGTAAAGCAGTGATCCAATTATTCCTCTATACTTTTTCTAATTAATAGATTTTCCACTTGAATCGTTATCTAACTGAATAGAGGAGCCCATGGGAGTGTTGATTGGCTTGGCTTTGTCCAATTCATATTTCTTCAAAATATCATTAGTGTATTTAGATTGATTGTGAAAGGTTCCATCATCCATTTGCCTTATGCTAAACCCCAAAAAGTAGGACAATTCTCTCATCGTACTCATCTTAAATTCCTTACTCATTATTTTAGAAAACTCATCACATAAATATTTATCAGAAGATCCAAAAATAATATCATCAACATAGATCTGGACAATGAGTAAGTCATCCCCTATTCTCCTCATAAAAAGGGTGGTGTCTACGCTCCCCTTAACAAACTCTCTTTCTAACAGGAATGTGTTAAGCCTCTCATACCAAGCTCTGGGTGCCTATTTCAATCAATATAAGGTCTTTTTTAATTTGTAAATATGATTTGGATATTGAGAACTCTCAAAACCTGGGGGTTATTCTACAAAAACATTCTCTTTTATTACTGCATTTAAAAATGCACTCTGGACATCCATTTGAAACAGCTTAAATCCCTTATAACAGGCAAAGGCTAGTAGCACTCTAATGGCTTCTAATCTAGCTACAGGGGAAAAGGTCTCCTCAAAATCAATCCCTTCAATCTGATTATACCCCTTAGCCACCAATCTTGCCTTATTCCTAACCACCACACCAGAATTATTCATCTTATTCTTAAAGACCCACTTGGTTCCCACTATACTTTGATTTCTAGGTCTTTCTACTAACTCCCAAACATCATTCCTTACAAATTAATTCAATTCTTCTTGCATAGCTAAGATTCAAAACTCATCCAAAAGGGCTTGATTGATGTTGGTGGTTTAGTCATTGAGATAAACGCAGAGTGGTTTACTTCCTTCCTAAGTCCATGCCTAGTCCTAACACCTTCAGAAGGGTCTCCTAAGATCAGTTCTTTAGGATGACTCAAAGAATTTCTCTAATCTCTAGGCAGTTTGGTTTGAGGTTCTACCCTCTCCTCCATATTTGCATTTCCAACCCCTTGGGAATCTCCTCTACCTCTTCTTCTTCCTCAACTCTAGTCACCTTAGGATCAAATTCATCAAACACCATATGAGTTGTCTCTTCCAGCACCAAAGTCCTCTTATTGAACACCGTAAAGGATTTTCCCACACTAGAATAGCCTAAGAACACTCCTTCATCAGATTTGGGGTCAAATTTTCCTAAGGATGATTTCCCATTATTCAGAATGAAAACCTTACAACCAAAGACATGGAGGTGGGTTAGGTTTGGAGTTCTACCCTTAATAATCTCATAAGGTGTCTTGTTCAGATTTGATCTCACGTTCACCCTATTCAGCACATAACAGGCAGTGTTCACCACTTCAGCCTAAAAGTATTTTGGAAGTGAATACTCAGCAAGTATGGCTCTAGCGGCTTTCACTAAGGTCCTGTTCTTCCTTTTAGCTACCCCGTTCTGCTGAGAGGTTCTAGGAGCTGAAAAATTGTGACTAATCCCTTGCACCTCATAGAAACTTCCAAACTTCACATTTTCAAACTCTCCACCATGATCACTATGAATAGTCAAGATCTCACAACCTAACTTCCTCTGAATCTAAGTAGAGAAGGACTTAAACTCACCAAATGACTCAGATTTGTGTGACATAAATTTAATCCAAGTGAACCTCGAGTAGTCATCTACAATCACAAACCCATAGACTTCCCCCCCTAAGCTGGCAGTGCTAATGGGTCCAAAGAGATCTATGTGAAGGACTTCTAAAGGTCTAGAGGTGCTAATGTCCTTAACAGAGTGAAAAGTGGACTGGACTTTCTTCCCTAACTGACAGGCATCACACAGGTGGTCCTTAGTGAACCTAAGCTTGGGCACACCTCTAACTAAGTCCTTTTGGGTGACTCTCCTAAGGGTTTTCACACTGGCATAACACAATCTCCTATGCCACAACCAGGACTCATCAGCAACAGTTTTTAAGGAAATTAAATTTTTAGCATTAATGCAACTTACATCCAGCTTGTAGATATTGTTGATCCTTTGTCCCTATAAAACAACTTTGACATTTAAGCTTAAAATGTAGCAAGTGGGCAGGAATTTGATACTGTATACTTTGTCACAGAGTTGACTGATGCTCAGCAAGTTATGTTTCAGTCCATCTACAAGCAAAACATTGTCATTCATATAACTCTTTGAATCACCAATTATACCTGAACCTACCACCCTCTTGGTGGTGTTGTCTCCAAGTGTAACCTTGCCTCCAGCCCTGGCTTCCAGTGAAATAAATTGATTTGTATTTCCAGTCATATGTCTAAAACATCCGCTGTCCAGGTACCACATGCTCTCATGAGGTCTTGTGTGAGAGCACACCTATAAAATTTTTAAACGTCAATTTTAGGAACCCAAATAAGTTTGGATTCCTTTTTATGAAAAGAAGAATGCAATGCATGTGTGCTGTGCTGTGAAACAGGCAATTTGGGCCTCCACACCTAATGTGAACTACGGTGAACAGTGCAGGTGTGGGAAGTATGTCCTAACATGCCACAGGAAAAACATCTAACACCAGAAAAAAGGTTAACTAATCTACGTGGGTGATAGTGCCTCTTCCTAGGTCTGTATGAAACATGCTTTTATGATTTTAAAATAGATTCTTCAAAAGGTGGAGTTGCATAAAACTATACAAACCTAGGAGGTGCTTCATATTTCTCAAAAGCATTGATCTTAACTTTTAAAAATTCATTTTCTTTCTTTAAACTTGTAATTTCAAATTTCAAAGCACCATTACTACTCTCCACTTCATATGCCATATTGTCTAATTCTTTAAAAGCTCTTTCTAAGTCAACATATACGGTTTTCAATGAATCATGCTCAATAATTAAATCTGAATGTTTTTTATTCAGTTCATCAAATTCATCAAGTAAAGACATGTGATTATAATCAACAGTGGAATGATCCTAAATCAAAACATCATGCTCTTTTTGCAAAGTTAAATAATCCAATTTAAAGCTAGCATGGGTTTTCTTAAGCTTCCTATATGATGCATGAATTTTTTTAGATATTTCAAGTAATTAATCGTAAGAAAGCTCACGTACCTCTTCCTGGTCAGACTGACCAGGATGATCATCAGCCATTAGACACAAATTTATTTCCTCCTCTTCAACTTTAGTCTCAGAAGAGTCGGATACAGAATCTGCCCAGAAAGCCTTTTGAATCTGCTTCTTATCCTTCCTAAACTTATATTTCTCACCCTTCTCCTTATTTGGGTGTGCTTTAAGTGTAGAACAATCAGCCTTAATATGTCCAGGCTTCCTGCATTCAAAACAGATAGTGTAAAATGAACCCGTAAAATTTCTGATGCACTTACCCTTGTTCCACTTCTGAAAGTTCTTGTGTTTCTTCCTTAGAAAGCTTTTGAATTTCCTAGTGATCAAGGTAACGTCATCGCTATCAGACCCGGAAGCACTAGTATCACTCTCATTGGCCTTCAGTGCCACTATTTTCTCCTTCTTCTTCTCACCTGCATCAAGCTGTCTTTGGTTCACCCCTTGCTCGTAAGTAATGAGTGATCCAAGTAAGCTATCAATAGAGTAAGTATTCAAATCTTTAGATTCAGTGATTGCAGTTATCTTAGTATCATATGAAGAAGGCAGACATCTATGAATTTTGTTCACTCTTTCGTAGTTTGTAGGTTCTCTACCTAAGGCATGTAAAGAAGTGACGATTTGAGTGAATCTCGTATACATTTCAGAAATGATTTCAGTAGGTTTCATGTAAAAAAGTTCATAGTCATGAAGTAAAATATTTAACCTAGATAGTTTGACTTCAGTTGTACCTTCATACGTGATGCACAATCTATCCCAGATTCCTTACCAGCTATATAAGTAGAGATACGCATGTAATCCTTAGATTTTAAAACGCAGAAAAAATAATTCAAACATTTGGCATTCAATTGTGCTAAGTCACGATCATCAAAAGTCCAATCAGTAAAGGGCAGTTTAGATTTAATGTTGTTGATCATCCTAAAAGGTGATTCATATCCATCCTTAACTAGCATCCACATGCGATAATCAATTGATTGAAGACAACTGGACATGCGATTTTTCCAAAAATTAAAAGGTATCTTATCAAACAATGGCGATCGTGTAATTGAATAACCTTCAGCAGTATTACGATTACCAAAGTTAACCATGGATCAAATTTAAAAGTTTTTAAACTTAAATTTTGAATCCCGCTCTGATACCACTTGAAAGTTTGATAGGGATGTTAAGCCCTGATGAATTAGTCCCAAGGCTAACCAAGAGGGGGGGTGAATTGGTTATTTAAAAATTCAAGAGCAACAACAAAAATCTTTTCTATGATATGCAATAAAAATAAGTAAATACTCAAATGAAAAGATTAAACACAAATTTCACCTAAGCAGATAATCACAGAAAATAAAAGTGTAGTAAGTAATCAGAAAGAACACACCAGATTTTTAGAGTGGTTCAGTCAACTTGACCTACGTCCACTCCTCGGAGCCTCCCATCCGGGTATTGCACTAACTCAAAGTGTCTCTCCTTTTGCTCCCACAGCAAGGCGGAGAAGCCTGTATAAGAACCTCCTTTCCACCGATACGGTGAGACAAAGAATCCAACCTCCTTTTGCTTCCTCCAGAAGCAGGAAGAGAACCTCGAACTCCTTTCGCTTCCTCCGGAAGCGGGAAGAGAAACCCAGATCTTCTTATGAATGATCCTCTCACAAAGAACACCAACACGATGAAAGATGACGAGCGGAGAAGACGACTCTGATCCTTGCTTAGAGCAACCTTCGTGCACCCCTCACGAACTCCCCCTCATAAGATCCTCTCTCTCTCTCCCAAACTCTCTCTCTCTAGGGTTTCTCTGGAAAGGAAAGTGGCAAAAGATTTTTCTTGTTGAAAGAAAAAGATCTTTTATAGGAGGCTCAAAATTTACCCTAAATCTCAACTGGTCGGCCTAGATCATCCAGGACGATCGATAGATCATCCAGGACGATCGATAGATCATCCAGGACGATCGATAGATCATCCTGTACGATCAATTCAAAATCAGCTATTTCAACTTGGATGATCTGGCTCTTCTGAGTGATCAGTGGAAAAGTTGTTAATATCATCCCGTACAATTTTGCAATCATCCGGGATGATTAGTGTAAATTCAGGAATTTCATCCAGAAGACTGCTCTGGTCATACAGAGAAACTTATGCAGGATGGCCCAAAAATGACTTGATCATCCAGGATGATAAGGATATCATCATGTATGATTAGTTCAAAATATGCCCAAATCATCCTAAGCACCTCTCTGGACGTACAGCTGAAATACACTAGACGATCATGATCGTCTAAGCCGATCCTGTGATCGTCCAGGATGATATGATCGTATCAATCAAGTATTAATTGCTTTCCTTAATAACTAGACTAATTTAGGCATGATTGTACTAGATCATCCAGGATGATACACGTATCATCCGGGACGATAAGACCAAATATCTTAAAATAAAAACTTGCCTAACTTTATCTAGCGGCTGAGAAATTTTGATTTGAGCATATCGTCCCGTATGATGTCTGGATCGTCCAGGATGATCGGCTTAATCAGACAGACTTAACTTGGTCACCCTAATTAGGGTTTTTATTTTTGCTTGATCGTCCAGGATGATGTGAGTATCGTCTAGGATGAAATGAATAAAAATTAGATAGAAACTCTAATTCACTCAAGCTCTCCCCCTGAGTGTGTGTGTTCAAAGTTACTTAGCTAGGGGATCAATTACATTATAATTTACTCAAGAAAAGGAAAATAGTACATTTAGACATACTTGGACCCAATCTTGAGTTAATCTTGATCTTTTTTGCTTGAAATGGGTTAGCCAAGTAAAACTCAATAGAAACATGATTGTCATCATCAAAACCTGATTTGCAAAATTTTTAAGGTTTAGGGTTTAGGGTTTAAGGTTTTAGGATTTTTTTTTAGATTTTTAGGGTTTAGGGTTTAGGGTTAAGGGTTTAGCGTTAAGGGTTCAGGGTTTAGCGCATAGGGTTTAGGGTTTAGGGTTTTAGGGTTTAGGGTTTATAGTTTTTAGGGTTTAGGTTTTAGGGTTTAGGTTTTAGGGTTTAGGGTCTGGTGTTTATGGTTTAGGGTTTAGGGTTTAGGGTTTAAGGTTTAGGGTTTAGGGTTTTAAGGTTTAGGGTTTAGGGTTTAGGGTTATTAGTAGTTTAAGGTTTTGGGTTTGGGGTTTAGGGTTTAGGGTTTTTACAAATTTAGGGTTTAGAGTTTATGGTTTATGGTTTAGGATTTAGGGTTTAGGGTTTTTTAGGGTTTTAGGGTGTAGGGTTCTTCAAGGGTTTAGGGTTTAGGGTTTAGGTTATTAGGGTTTAGGGTTTAGGGTTTTTTTAGGGATTTAGGGTTTAGGGTTTTAGGGTTTAGGGTTTAGGGTCTAGAGTTTAGGGTTTAAGATTTTTAGGGTTTAGTGTTTAGAGTTTTTTTTAGGGTTTATGGTTTTTAGGGTTTAGTGTTTAGGTTTTAGGGTTTTTAAGGTTTAGGGTTTAGAGTTTTGGGTTTGGGGTTAAGGGTTTAGGGTTTAGGGTATAGGGTTTAGGATTTACAGTTTAGGGTTTAGGGTTTTTTAGGGTTTTAGGGTGTTGGGTTATTTTAGGATTTAGGGTTTAGGGTTTAGGGTTTTAGGGTTTAGGGTTTAGAGTTTTTTTTAGGGATTTAGGATTTAGGGCTTTATGGTTTAGGGTTTAGGGTTTAGTGTTTAAGATTTTTAGGGTTTAGGGCTTAGAGTGTTTTTTAGGGTTTATGGTTTATAATGTTTAGGGTTTAGGTTTTAGGGTTTAGGGTTTTTTTTTAGGGTTTATGGTTTGTAATATTTAGGGTTTAGGTTTTAGCGTTTAGATTTTAAGGGTTTAGGGTTTAGGGTTTAGTGTTTTTTAAGGTTTTTTGGGATTTTTAGGGTTTAGGGTTAAGTGTTTAGGGTTTAGGGTTTAGGATTTTTTATGGTTTTTTAGGATTTTTAGGGTTTAGGGTTTTAGGGTTTTTTTTTTAGGGTTTAAGGTTTACGGTTTAGAGTTTAGAGTTTAGGGTTTTTTAGGGTTTTAGGGATTTTAGGGTTTTGAGTTTCTTTTTAGGGTTTAGGTTTAGGGTTTAGGGTTTAGGGTTTTTTAGGGGTTTTTAGAGCTTAGGGTTTAGGGATTAGGGTTTAGGGTTTTAGGTTTTTTTTTTTTAGGGTTTTTAAGGTTTAGGTTTTAGGATTTACGGTTTATGGTTTAGGGTTTAGGGTTTTTTATGATTTTTTAGGATTTTTAGGGTTTAGGGTTTAAGTTTTTACGGTTTTTTCTTTTAGGGTTTTTAGGTTTTAGGGTTTAGGGTTTAGGGATTAGGGTTTGGTGTTTTAGGGTTTAGGATTTACGATTTATTTAGGGTTTATGGTTTAGGGTGTAGGGTTTAGTGTTTAGGGTTTTTCGTGTTTAGGGTTTTGGGTTTAGGGTTTTATGGTTTGGGCATTAGGTTTTAAGGTTTAGGGTTTAGGGTTTAGGGTTTAGGGTTTTAGGGTTTTTTTTAGGGTTTTCTGGTTTAGGGTTTTGTGTTTAGGCTTTAAGGTTTAGAATTTTTTAGGATTTTAAGGGTTTAGAGTTTAGGGTTTTAGGTTTTTTTTTATGGTTTTTAGGGTTTAGGCTTTGGGGTTTAAGGTTTTTTATGGCTTTAGGGTTTTTAGGGTTTAGAGTTTTTTTTAGGGTTTTTAAGGGTTTAGGATTTTTAATATTTTTAAGGTTTAGGGTTTAGGGTTTAGGGTTTTAGGATTTTTTTTTAGGTTTTTAAGTTTTAGGGTTAAGGGTTTAGGGTTTAGGGTTTTAGGGTTTAGGGTTTAGGGTTTATAGTTTTTAGGGTTTAGGGTTTAGGGTTTAGGGTTTAGGGTCTGGGGTTTAGGGCTTTTATTGATTAGGGTTTAGGGTTTTGGGTTTAGGATTTTTTATGGCTTTTTAGGATTTTTAGGGTTTAGGGTTTTAGGTTTTTTTATTTCTTAGGGTTTTCAGGGTTTAGGATTTTAGGGTTTTAGGGTTTATGGTTTAGGGTTTAGGCTTTAAGGTTTTTTAGGGTTTTAGGGCTTAGGGTTTAGGGTTTAAGGTTTAGGGTTTAGGGTCTAGGATTTAGTGTTTTTAGGGGTTTAGGGTTTAGGGTTTACAGTTTTTAGGGTTTAGGGTTTAGGTTTTAGGGTGTAGGGTTTTGGGGTTTTTTTTTTTAGGGTTTAGGGTTTAGGGTTTAGGGTTTAGGGTTTAGTGTTTAGGGTTTTTAGTGTTTAGGGTTTAGGGTTTAGGGTTTAGGGTTTAGGGTTTAGGGTTTTAGGGTTTAGGGTTTAGGGTTTATAGTTTTTAGGGTTTATGGTTTAGGGTTTAGGGTTTAGGGTCTGGGGTTTAGGGCTTTTATAGATTAGGGTTTAGGGTTTTGGGTTTAGGGTTTAGGATTTTTTATGGCTTTTTAGGATTTTTAGGGTTTAGGGTTTTAGGTTTTTTTTTCTTAGGGATTTTAGGGTTTAGGGTTTTAGGGTTTTAGGGTTTATGGTTTAGGGTTTAGGCTTTAAGGTTTTTTAGGGTTTTAGGGCTTAGGGTTTAGGGTTTAAGGTTTAGGGTTTAGGGTTTAGGATTTAGGGTTTTTAGGGGTTTAGGGTTTATAGTTTTTAGGGTTTAGGGTTTAGGTTTTAGAGTTTAGGGTTTTGGGGTTTTTTTTTTAGGGTTTCGGGTTTAGGGTTATTTAGGGTTTAGGGTTTTTTTAGGGTTTATGGTTTAGGGTTTAGGGTTTAGGGTTTAGTGTTTAGGGTTTTTAGTGTTTAGGGTTTAGGGTTTAGGGTTTTATGGTTTGGGCTTTAGGTTTTAGGTTTAGGGTTTAGGGTTTAGGGTTTGGGGTTTAGGATTTAGGATTTAGGGTTTAGGGTTTTAGGGTTTTTTTTAGGGTTTTATGGTTTAGTGATTAGTGTTTAGGGTTTAGAATTTTTTAGGATTTTAAGGGTTTAGGGTTTAGGGTTTTAGGGTTTTTTTATGGTTTTTAGAGTTTAGGCTTTAGGGTTTAAGATTTTTTATGGCTTTAGGGTTTTTAGGGTTTGGAGTTTTTTTTAGGGTTTTTAAGGGTCTAGGGTTTAGGTTTTTTATTGTTCTTAAGGTTTAGGGTTTAGGGTTTAGGGTTTTAAGATTTTTTTTTAGGTTTTTAAGGTTTAGGGTTAAGGGTTTAGGGTTTCGTGCATAGGGTTTGGGGTTTAGGGTTTTAGGGTTTACGGTTTAGGGTTCATAGTTTTTGTGGTTTAGGGTTTAGGGTTTAGGGTTTATGGTTTAGGGTCTGGGGTTTAGGGTTTTTATGGGTTAGGGCTTAGGGTTTAGGATTTTTAGAAATTTAGCGTTTTTGGTTTAGGATTTTGAAAGTTCGATAGGGATGTTAAGCCCTTGTGAACTAGTCCCGAGGCTAACCAAGAGGGAGGGGGGGGTGAATTGGTTATTTAAAAATTTCACGACAACAATAAAAAATCTTTTCGATACTTAGCTGCAGAAACAATTAAACATGAACGAAAAGACCAATATCAGATATTCACCCACGCAGTTAATATCAAAAAGTAAAGTGCAGAACTGAATCAGAAAAGCAAACCAGATTTTATAGTGGTTCGGTCAACTTGACCTACGTCCACTCCCCGGAGCCTCCCCTCCGGGGATTGCACTAAACAAAAACTGTCTCTCCTTTTGCTCCCACAGCAAGGCGGAGAAGCCTGTACAAGACCTCTTTTTCACCACACGGTGGGGCAGAGAACCCGACCTCCTTTTACTTCCTCCTGAAGCAGGCAGAGCACCTTCGAACTCCTTTTGCTTCCACCTGAAGCGGGCAGAGAACCCCAGATCTTCTTGCGAACGATCCTCCCACGATGAACACCAACTAGACGAAAGACGACGAGTGGAGAAGACGACTCTGATCCGTGCTTGGAGCAACCTTAGTGAATCCCTCACTAACTCCCCCTCACAAGATCTTCTCTCTCTCCCAAACTCTCTCTCTCTCTCTAGGGTTTCTTTGGGAAGGAAGGTGGCAAAAGATTTTTCTTGTTTCAAGAAAAAGTTCTTTTATAGGAGGGCTTAAAATTTGTCCTAAATCTTAACTGGTCGGCCAAGATCGTCCTGCACGATCAGTTCAAAATCAGCTGTTTCAGCCTGGACGATCTGGCTCTTCTGGACGATCAGTAGAAAAAAATTGTTCATATCGTCCCATACGATCATGCGATCATCTGGGACGATTAGTGCAAATCGAGGAATATCGTCCAGAAGACAGTTCGGGTCGTCCAGAAAAACTTGTGCTGGACGACCGAAGAATGACTTGATCGTCCAGGACGATAAGGACATCGTCCTGTACGATTAGTTCAAAAAGTGCCCAAATCATCCTGAACACAGTTCAGGACGTACAGCTGAAATGTACTAGACGATCCTGATCGTCCGGGACGATCCTGCGATTGTCCAGGACGATATGATCGTACAGATCGTCCAGGATGATCACTAATAATTGGAGTTTCTCAGCACCAGGAGCAGTGTGGGGACAATTTTGAATGAATCGTCCAGGATGATGTTTGGATCGTCCAGGATGAAGACGATCATCCAGGACGATCAGGGCATCGTCCGGGACAATGTGAAGAAAACAGAAAAAGATGGAGGATGAAGATGATAGATCAGGATCCCAAACGCACAACCACGAAATTTAACTAAAACAAAAAAATGAATAAAACTCACAGCAAAAATAAATAAAAGCTACAATTTTTGGTTGTTTTTTTTTGATCAAGCTGCTCGAGTAAATCAGAATTTTTCCTTGATTTTAGATTCAAAAACCAATAAGGAGACAATTGACAGTGCTGAAATCCAGAAAAAGTTTGAAAAATCAACTTTCGTAACTCTGACCCCGGGCAGCTTATCGATAAAAACCTCTTTCAAAACAAAAATCCGATTCAGAAGAAAAGACATTAGATTTTAAAAGAGATCCTTTCAAGCCTCGTTCCAGAAAAATATCTGATATAATAGTGTTACAAAGTAAGGGATCAGAAATCAGGATTTCCAAACTCAAGCTTTTGAAAAATATTAAGTGGCACACGGATTTTTCTAAGACATTTAACAATCTGAAAGGGAAGAAAGCTTGGCTTGGGCTCATTTTGTTCCTCTTTTTCAAATTGGTTGGCGTTTTGTGCATCTTTTCATTTTTGATACACTTTGTGTATCCAATTTGGCAATTTCACATCTTTTCAGTTTTGGGCTCATTTTATGCCTTTTTTTTAATTTATTTGGCGCACTGCGCATCTTTTGTAAGCTTTCTCCTTTTCATAATCATTAAAGAGTCTCAGCTGTGAGATTATCTTCTGGACATAGGAGATGACTCTCCACAGTAAGGAAGAATGATTCACAAAACAAAAGCCATACAGCATATGATAAATGCAATCACTTGATTTAGAAAATCAAACTAATGACTCAAGACTTTGAAAAATAATATTGATATGAGGTAGATTACTATAGGAAGATAAAATAATCTCTATTTCAAAAACTAACATTTTAATTTTGAAGAGGATTTTTATCCAAAAGAAGCTATACTCCAGTAAAGGAGTTAGAGGAAGAGGAATAATCATGAATGTTTCTTCCTTTTAACATATTCAGTGGAATCGATCACTCCTTACCAGCTTCCAATTAAAAATAATGTAAAGCCCCCAGTCAGAAATTCAGATTATCAGAAGTAGTGAGAGGTGATCAGATTTTGAAAAGCATAAAACAGTAAGTGCAAAGCAAGGAGAAAATTGCATCAAAGTAAATGCTCAAATCAAACTAACAGTAAGGCTAAAAATAAAAATCAGTAAAAGAAATAAAATCAACTGAAAGCAAATAATCAAACCAAAAACTAACTAACAGAAAACAAAATATCAATCAGAACAATAAAAAATCAGCAGTCATCAGAATCAAGCATTTATATCAATCACTCCTAATCTGGTTCTCAAAATGCTAAATGAGTCAAAGGCTAGTGGTTTAGTGAATATGTCAGCCAGCTGATTTTCAGTTGCTACATGATGTAGATCAATGTCCTCTTTTGTAACATGGTCCCTAATGAAGTGATGCTTTATATCAATATGTTTGGTCCTAGAATGTTGGATTGGATTCTTACAGATACAGATGGCACTAGTATTATCACACAGAACAAAAATTGTGCCGACAGGTAATCCTAAATCCAAGACTTGTTGCTTCAACCAAAGAACTTCGGCCACACAACTTCCTAAGGTAATGTACTCAGCTTCAGCAGTGGAAAGTACAACTGAGTTCTATTTTCTCCTGGACCAGGAGACTAATGACTGTCCTATGGACTGACAAGTCCCAGAAGTGCTCTTTCTATCCACCCTACACCCCGCAAAGTCAGAATCAGAAAATCCAATAATCTCAAAAGAGGTGCTGTGCCTAGGGTACCAGATTCCTAGGTTTGGGGTCCCTAAAAGATATCTAAGAATTCTCTCAACAGCAGTCAGGTGGGACTCTTTAGGATCAGCCTGAAACCTAGAACAAAGACAGACATTAAACATGATATCAGGTTGGCTAGCAGTCAGGTAAAGCAGTGATCCTATTATCCCTCTATACTTCTTCTAATCAACAGATTTTCCACTTGAATCCTTATCTAACTGAACTGAGGAGGTCATGGGAGTATTGATTGGCTTAGCTTTGTCCATTTCATATTTCTATAAAATGTCCTTAGTGTATTTAGATTCATTGAGAAAGGTCCCATCATCCGTTTGCCTTATGCTAAATCCCAAAAAGTAGGACAATTCTCCCATCATACTCATCTCAAACTCCTTACTCATTTTTTTAGAAAACTCATCACATAAATATTTTTCAGAAGATCTAAAAATTATATCATCAACATAGATCTGGACAATGAGTAAGTCATCCCCCTATTCTCCTCAGAAAAAGGGTGGTGTCAACGCTCCCCTTAACAAACTCTCTTTCTAACAGGAATGTGCTAAGCCTCTCATACCAAGCTCTGGGTGCCTGTTTCAATCCATATAAGGCCTTTTTTAATTTGAAAACATGATTCGGATATTGGGAACTCTCAAAACCTGGGGGTTGTTTTACAAAAACATCTTCTTTAATTACCCCATTTAAAAAGGCACTCTTGTCATCCATTTGAAATAGCTTAAATCCCTTATAACAGGCAAAGGCTAGTAGCACTCTAATGGCTTCCAATCTAGCTACAGGGGCAAAAGTCTCCTCAAAATTAATCCCTTCTATCTGGTTATACCCCTTAGCCACCAATCTTGCCTTATTTCTCACCACCACACCAGAATCATTCATCTTATTCTTAAAGACTCACTTGGTTCCCACAATACTTTAATTTCTAGGACTTTCTACTAACTCCCAAACATCATTCCTTATAAATTGATTCACTTCTTCCTACATATCTATAATCCAAAACTCATCCGATAAGGCTTGATTGATGTTGGTGGGTTCAGTCATTGAGATAAAGGCAGAATGGTTTACTTCCTTCCTAAGTCCATGCCTAGTCCTAACACCTTCGGAAGGGTCTCCTAAGATTAGTTCTTTAGGATGACTCGAAGAATATCTCCAATCTCTAGGTAGCGTGGTTTGAGATTCTACCCTTTCCTCCAGATTTGTATTTCCAAATCCTTGGGTAACCTCAACAATCTCTTCATCTTCTACTTCAGATCTAGACTCCTTAGGATCAGATTCATCAAACACTACATGGGTTATTTCTTCCACCACCAAAGTCCTCTTATTGAACACCCTAAAGGATTTCCCCGCACTTGAATATCCTAAGAACACTCCTTCATTAGATTTGGGGTCAAATTTTCGTAAGGGTGATTTCCCATTGTTCAGAATGAAAACCTTACAGCCAAAGACATGGAGGTGGGACAGATTTGGAGTTCTACCCTTAATGATCTCATAAGGTGTCTTATTCAGTTTGACTCTCATATTCACCCTATTCAGTACATAACAGGTAGTGTTCACCGCTTCAGCCCAAAAGTATTTTGGAAGTGAATACTCGGCCTCCACTAAGGTCCAGTTCTTTCTTTCAGCTACCCAATTCTGCTGAGGGGTCCTAGGAGCTGAAAAATTGTGACTAATCCCATGATCCTCACAAAAACTTCCAAATCTTTCATTTTCAAACTCCCCTCTGTGATCACTATGGATGGTAATAATCTCACATCCTAACTTCTTCTGAATCCAACTAGAGAAAGATCTAAACTCATCAAATGACTCAGATTAATGTGACAAAAATTTAACCCAAGTGAACCTTGAATAATCATCTACAATCACAAACCCATAGACCCTCCCCCCCAAGCTGGTAGTGCTAATGGGTCCAAAGAGGTCCATGTGAAGAATTTCTAAAGGTATAGAGGTGCAAATGTCCTTAATAGAGTAAAAAGAGGACTGGACTTGCTTCCCCAACTGACAGGCCTCACACAGGTGATCCTTAGTGAACTTTAGCTTGGGCACACCTCTAACTAAGTCCTTTTTGATGACACTCCTAAGGGTTTTCATACTGGTATGACACAGTCTCCTATGCCATAACCAAGACTTATCAGCAGCAGTTTTTAAGCAAATTAAATTATCAGATTTAATGCAACTTACATCCAACCTGTAGACATTGTTGATCCTTTGCCCCTGCAAAACAACTTCATCATTTAAGCTTAAAATGCAGCCAGTGGGAAGGAATTTGATGCTGTATCCCTTGTCACAAAGTTGACTGATGCTCAGCAAGTTGTGTTTCAGTCTATCTACAAGCAAAACATTATAAATCATAAAATTCTTTGAATCACCAATTATACCTGAGCCTACCACCTTCCTGGTGGTGTTATCTCCAAGTGTAACCTTGCCTCCAGCATAATGAACTGATTTGCATCTCCAATCATGTGTCTAGAACATCCATTGTCCAGGTACCACATGCTCTCATGAGGTCTTGTGTGAGAGCACACCTACAAAAATATCAAACGTCAGTCTTAAGAACCCAAACAGGTTTGGGTTCCTTCTTATGAAAAGAAGAATGCAATGCATGTGTGCTGTGCTGTGAAACAGGCAGTTTGGGTTTCCACACCCAATGTGTACTACGGTGAACAGTGCAGGTGTGGGAAATGTGTCCTAACATGCCACATGAAAAACATCTAACACTTGGAAAAGGGTTAACAAATCTACGTGGGTGATAGTGCCTCTTCCTAGATGTATATGAAACATGCTTTGATGAACTTGCAGCTGATTTTTTAAAAGGTGGCGGTGCGTAAAACTATTCAAAAGTAGGCGGTGTTTTGTTCTTTTCAAAAGTACTGATTTTCACTTTAAAGAAAACTCAATATATTTATTTAAACTTGTAATTTCAAAAGTTCTTGCACTTTCATTACTTTCTAAATCACATGCCATATCATTCAATTTCTTAAAAGCAACTTCTAATTCAACATGCGATGTTTTTAACAAATCATGCTCAACAGTTAAATCAGAATATTTTTTGTTCAACTCATCGAATTCATCAAGCAAAGACATGTAATTAGAATCAACAGTGGAATGATCTTTAACTAAAACATCATGCTCCTTTTGCAAAGTCAAATAATCTAATTTCAAACTAGCATGAGTTTTCTTAAGCTTCCTATACGATGTATGAATTTTTTTAGAAACTTCAAATAATAGATCGTAAGTAAGCTCACATACCTCTTCCTGGTCTGACTGACCAGGGTGATCATCAGCCATCAGACACAAGTTTAATTCCTCTTCTTCAGCTTCAGTCTCAGAAGAGTCAGATGCAGAGTCTGCACAGAGCGCCTTTTGTATCCGCTTCTTATCCTTTCTGAACTTTGGTTTCTCCTCACCCTTCTCCTTGCTTGGGTGAGCCTTGAGTGTAGGATAATCCGCCTTTATGTGTCCAGGCTTCCTGCATTCAAAATAAAAAAATTCAGATGAAATTTTAAAATTTCTACTGGTCTTACCTTTGTTCCACTTTTGAAAATTCTTATTCTTCTTCCTTAGAAAGCTCTTGAATTGCCTTGTGATTAAGGCAACATCATCGCTACCAGACCCGGAAGTGCTAGCATCTGAATCTTTGGCCTTTAGTGCCACTGTCTTCTCCTTCTTTCGTTCACCTGCATCAAGTTGTCTTTGGTTCACCCCTTGCTTGTAAGCAATTAGTGATCCAAGTAAGCTGTCAATAGAGTAAGTATTTAAATCTTTAGATTCAGTGATAGCAGTAATCTTAGCATCATAAGAAGCAGGCAAACATCTAAGAATTTTGTTTACTCTTTCGTAGTTAGTAAGTTCTCTACCTAAAGCATGTAAAGAGGTAACAATCTGAGTGAACCTTGTGTACATTTTTGAAATAGTCTCACTAGATTTCATACGAAAAAGTTCATAATCATGTAACAAGATGTTTAACCTAGACTATTTAACTTCAGTTGTACCTTCTTATGTTATACATAATCTATCCCAGATTTCTTTTCCTGTTGTATAAGTAGAAACATGCATATAATCTTCAGATTTTAAAGCACAAAAGAAACAGTTCAAACATTTTGCATTTAACTGTGCTAAGTCACGATCATCAAAAGTCCAATCTACAAATGGGAGTTCAGTTTTCACATTGGTAATCATCTAAAAGGTGGTTCGTATCCATCCTTAACTAACATCCACATGTGATAGTCAATCGATTGAAGAAAAGTAGACATACGTGTTTTCCAAAAATCAAAAGGAATATTATCAAACAACGGTGGTCTTATAATAGAATAACCTTCAGCAGTATTACGATTGTTACAGTTAGCCATGGATCAAATTCAAAAGTTTTTAAATCTAAATTTTGAATCCCGCTCTGATTGCACTTGAAAGTTCGATAGGGATGTTAAGCCCTAGTGAACTAGTCCCGAGGCTAACCAAGAGGGGGGGGGGGTGAATTGGTTATTTAAAAATTTCACGACAACAATGAAAAATCTTTTCGATACTTAGCAGTAGAAACAATTAAATAAGAACGAAAAGATCAATCTCAGATATTCACCCATGTAGTTAATATCAAAAAGCAAAGTGCAGAACTGCATCAGAAAAGCAAACCAGATTTTATAGTGGTTCGGTCAACTTGACCTACGTCCACTCCCCGGAGCCTCCCCTCCGGGTATTGCACTAAACAAAAAGTGTCTCTCCTTTTGCTCCCACAGCAAGGCGGAGAAGCCTGTACAAGACCTCTTTTTCACGACATGGTGGGGCAGAGAACCCGACCTCCTTTTTCTTCCTCCTGAAGCAGGCAGAGAACCTTCGAACTCCTTTCGCTTCCACCTGAAGCGGGCAGAGAACACCACGCACCTTATCTTCTTCTTATTGGTTTTTTAATCTAAAATCAAGGAAAAATTTTGATTTACTCGAGCACCTTGATAAAAAAAATGTTTGCTTTTATGTGTTTTTGCTGTAAGTATTATTCGTTTTTATTTTATTTTGATTTCATGGTTGTGTTTTTAGGATCCTGATCGATCATCTTCATCATCTATCTTTTTCTATTTTCTTCACATTATCCTGGACGATACACCGATCGTCCTGCACGATCCTCTTCATCCTGGACGATCCAAACATCTTCCTGGACGATTCATTCAAAATCGTCCCCACACTGCTCCTGCTACTGAAAAACTCAAATTATTTGTAATCGTCCTGGACGATCCTTACATCATCCTAGACGATATGATCCATATCTTCTTGATCTGATCAAACGGCTGATAATGCACCAATTATTAGCCATCGTCCTGGATGATCCACCTTATCGTCCTGGACGATCCACATGTCAAGCCGCTGGACGATTCGAATTCGGCCCGTCGACATATTTATTGTATATCGTCCCGGATGATCCACCTAATCGTCCAGGATGATACTTTTCTTCAACGATCGTCCAGCCTGACTCCTCGGGACGATCGCCTGTGTCTAATCATCCTGGATGATCTCTGATCATCCTAGACGATCGGACCACCTTTTTGACCAATCGTACAAGATGCCATAAATGCCCATATTATCCAGGACGATGTCGCGATCGTATGGGACGATCAGGCCGTTTTCTATAAAAATAGCAGTTTTTCTTAAGGATTTTCACTCTTTTTCCCTCTACTTTCCTTCACTCTTGATTCCTAATGGCTGGTGGCAAACGCTTGTGGCAAAAGGGTGCAAGCTCCTCCCGGGGGTCGGTTGATCCTCGCTTCCCTAATGCAGCCGATTAGGCTGCCTACGAGCGATACTGTGAAGTGGGGATTACACCATCGAAAATCGTAAATCCCTGCACTCTCACTTATCCTGTCCTTGACCTCTTCGCACACACCTCCCTCACCTTCATCATGACTCTCGCATTTCCATTTAGCACGGAACTTCTTGAAGTTTTCTTTGTAAACTTGCAGATTTCGACTGATTATTCCACTCTCCGTTCTTATGTAAATCAGCGCCCCATCAAACTTACCTATCAGGACATTTACAACATGCTCCAACTATCCGTCACTGGCGACAAACTCCACACCCTTATCACCGACCCAGACTATGATTGGAGTGTCGCCAATCATTTCCTTCGAAATAAAAATGCCCTTTATCATGACAATGCCTGCTCCACACTTCTTAAGGATGCCCGGACTATTCAGTATGTTCTTCGTTCCTCCGTCATTCCAAAGGCGGGGGATCGAATTCACATCACCCCACTCCTGTCCTTGACCACCTACTACATCCTGGCCAATAGGGAATTTAATGCCACCGACCTTATTATCCGGTACCTTGAGCACCTCACCACCATTCGGGATCCAGGTCATCGCCGTCGTCCAAATCTAGCCTTAGGACACATCATTGCCTATGCCCTCGAAATCAAATATGACCTGCAATATCCCGCAGCTCCATATGTTCCTCCTTCCTTCCTCACCAACAATGCCTTCCATGTCCTACACAGCACTCGACTACATCTGGAGCCCACCTCGGATATTGAGGAAGAGGAGGAAGAGGCCATTCCAGTTCCTACTGCACTAGAGGCACCTGCTCCCCTTCGCATTGCCTCTCCCTTTGACCACCTGGTGCAGCGCTTCGATCAGTGGGAGGCAAGATTTGACTCCTATGTGGTTGCCCCGGAGCAACGGCACGCCGAGGACATCCAGCGCTTCACTGTTATACTGTGCAGCAGCAATAACAGCATGACCAGGATATTGCCTGCATTGGAGCCTACTTTCAGGCCATTCACCATTACTTCAACCCACCACCGCCACCTCCCTCTTCCTATCAGGATCCGCCTCAGTTTTAGTTTTCTGTTTTGTAGTTGTTCTCTTTTAGATGTTATACTTGTATTTCTGTGTTCTGTTTTACCCTCCTCCTTTTTGTGATGTCAAAAGGGGGAGTCAGTTGTAGTCGTTTCAGTCTTTGTTATGTGTTATGTTTTCTGTATTAGTTTGATTATTAAATAAAAATTTAAAAAAAAAATCTATTTTTCGATCACCTGTTTATTTTTATTTTTTTTATTTTCAAACTACTGTACAAATGTTTGCCATTATCAAAAAGGGGAAGATTGTTGCAAATCTGGTTTTGATGATGACAAACATGTTTCCAGTGTGTTTTGCTTGGCTAACCCATTTCAGGCACAAAAGATCACGAGCAAATCAAGCAAACTCAAGATCGGGTCCAAGTGTGTCAAATGTATGATTTTCCTTTTTATTGAGTCAATTGTAATGTAACTGATCCCCGAGCTAAGTAACCTTGCACACACACACTCAGGGGGAGAGATTGAGTGAATTAGAGTTTCTGTTCATTTTTTGTTCAGATAGTCCTGGACGATATTCACATCGTCCTGTACGATCTAGCCAAAATAGAAACCCTAATTACGGCGACCAAGTTAAGTGAGCCTGATTAAGCAGATCGTCCTGGATGATCTTTGGATCGTACGGGACGATATGCTCAAATAAAAAATTCTCAGCCACCAGAACAACTTAGGCAAGTTTTTATTTTTAGTTATTTGGTCTGATCGTCTCGGACGATACGTGTATCATCCTGGACGATTCAGTACAATCATGCCTAAATTAGTCTGGTAATTAAGGAAAGCAATTAATATTTAATTACGATAATATCGTCCTGGATGATCTCCGGATCGTCTTGGACGATCGCCGGATCATCCCGGACGATCATGATCGTCTAGTGCATTTCAGATGTACGTCCCGAACTATGTTCAGGACGATTTGGGCACTTTTTGAACTAATCGTACAGGACGATACCCGTATCATCATGGCCGATTAAGTCAGTTTTTGGTCGTCCAGCACAAGTTTCTCTGGACAACCCGAACTGTCTTCTAGACAATATTCCTCGATTTGCACTAATCGTCCCGGACGATCGCAGGATCGTACGGGACGATATGAACAATTTTTTCTACTGATCATCCAGAAGAGCCAGATCGTCGAGGCTGAAACAGCTGAATTTGAACGGATCGTACAGGATGATATACCGATCGTCCTGGACGATCTTGGCCGACCAGTTGAGATTTAGGGCAAATTTTAAGCCCTCCTATCAAAGAACCTTTTCTTGAAATAAGAAAAATCTTTTGCCACCTTCCTTCCCTAAGAAACCCTAGAGAGAGAGAGTTGGGAGAAAGAGAGAGGATCTTGTGAGGGGGAGTTAGTGAGGGATTCACTAAGGTTATTCTAAGCACGGATCAGAGTCATCTTCTCCGCTCGTCATCTTTCGTCTAGTCGGTGTTCGTCATGGGAGGATCGTTCGTAAGAAGATCTGGGGTTCTCTGCCCACTTCAGGTGAAAGCAAAAGGAGTTCAAAGGTTCTCTGCCTGCTTTAGGAGGAAGCAAAAGGAGGTCGGGTTTTCTGCCTCACCGTATGGTGAAAAGGAAGTGTTCTTACAGGCTTCTCTACCTTGCTGTGGGAGCAAAAGGAGAGACACTTTCTGTTTAGAGTAATACTCGGAGGGGAGGTTCCGGGGGGTGGACGTAGGTCAAGTTGACCGAACTACTATAAAATCTGGTTTTCTTTTCTGATTCAGTTCTGCACTTTACTTTTTGATATTAACTACGTGGGTGAATATCTGAGATTGATTTTTTCGTTCTTATTTAATTGTTTTCGCTGCTAATTATCGAAAAGATTTTTCATTATTGTCGTGAAATTTTTAAATAACCAATTAACCCCCCTCTTGGTTAGCCTCGGGACTAGTTCACTAGGGCTTAACATCCCTATCGAACTTTCAAGTGGTATCAAAGCGGGATTCAAAATTTAAGTTTAAAAACTTTTGAATTTGATCCATGGCTAACTGTAACAATCCTAATACTGCTGAAGGTTATTCTATTACAAGACCACCGTTGTTTGATAATATTCTTTTTGATTTTTGGAAAACACGCATGTCTACTTTTCTTCAATCAATTGACTATCGCATGTGGATGTTAGTTAAGGATGGATACGAACCACCTTTTAGATTAATTAATAATGTGAAAACTGAATTGCCTTTTGCTAATTGGACGTTTGATGATCGTGATTTAGCACAGTTAAATGCAAAATGCTTGAACTTTTTCTTTTGTGCTTTATGTTGCAAATCTGGTTTTGATGATGACAAACATGTTTCCAGTGTGTTTTTCTTGGCTAATCAGTTTCAGGCACAAAAGACCGCAAGCTACTCAAGCCAACTCAAGATCGGGTCCAAGTGTGTCAAATGTATGATTTTTTCTTTTATTGAGTCAATTGTAATGTAACTGATTCCCTAGCTAAGTAACCTTGCACACACACACTCAGGGAGAGAGATTGAGTGAATTAGAGTTTCTGTTAAAATTTTGTTCAGATCGTCCTGGACGATAGTAGCATCGTCCTGGACGATCCAGTTAAAACAGAAACCCTAATTAGGGCGACTAAGTTAAGAGGGTCTGATTAAGCAGATCGTCCTGGACGATCTTTGGATCGTACGGGACGATATGCTCAAATCAGAAATTTCCAGCCGCCAGATTAAGTTAGGCAAGTTTTATTTTAAGTATTTTGGTCTGATCATCCCGGACGATACGTGTATCGTCCTGGACGATGCACTACAATCATGCCTAAATTAGTCTGGTAATTAAGGAAAGCAATTAATGTTTAATTGATACGATCACATCGTCCTGGACGATCGCAGGATCGTCCCGGACGATCGTGATCGTCTTGTGCATTTCAGCTGTACGTCCAGAACTATGTACAGGACGATTTGGTTCCTTTTTGAACTAATCGTACCGGACGATTACCCTATCGTCCGGGACGATCAAGTCATTTTTTGGTCGTCCAGCACAGATTTCTCTGGACGACCCGAACTGTCTTCTGGACGATTTCCTTCAATTTGAACTAATCGTCCCGGACGATCGCAGGATCGTACGGGACGATATGAACAACTTTTTCTACTGATCGTCCAGAAGGGCCAGATCGTCCAGGCTGAAACAGCTGAATTTGAACTGATCGTACAGGACGATCTACCGATCGTCCTGGACGATCTTGGCCGACAAGTTGAGATTTAGGGCAAGTTTTAAGCCCTCCTTTAAAAGAACTTTTTCCTAGATTTGGAAAAATCTTTTGCTGCCTTCCTTCCCTGAGAAATCCTAGAGAGAGAGAGAGTTGGGAGAGAGAGAAGAGATCTTGTGAGGGGGAGTTAGTGAGGGATTCACTAAGGTTGCTCCAAGCATGGATCAGAGTCGTCTTCTCCGCTCGTCGTCTGTCGTCTAGTCGGTGTTCTTCGTGGGAGGATCGTTCGCAAGAAGATCCGGGTTCTCTGCCCGCTTCAGGAGGAAGCGAAAGGAGTTCGTGGGTTCTCTGCCCGCTTCAGGAGGAAGCGAAAGGAGTTCGTGGGTTCTCTGCCCGCTTCAGGAGGAAGCGAAAGGAGTTCGTGGGTTCTCTGCCCGCTTCAGGAGGAAGCGAAAGGAGGTCGGGTTCTCTGCCTCACCGTGTGGTGAAAAGGAGGTGTTTTGTACAGGCTTCTCCGCCTTGCTGTGGGAGCAAAAGGAGAGTCACTTTCGTTTAGTGCAATACCCGGAGGGGAGGCTCCGGGGAGTGGACGTAGGTCAAGTTGACCGAACCACTATAAAATCTGGTTTGCTTTTCTGATTCAGTTTTGCATTTTACTTTTCAATATAAACTGCTTGGGTGAATATCGTTGGTTGATCTTTTCGTTATTGTTTACTTGTTTCCGCTGCTAAGTATCGAAAAGATTTTTGTAGTTATCGTGAAATTTTTAAATAACCAATTCACCCCCCCTCTTGGTTAGCCTCGGGACTAGTTCAGTAGGGCTTAACATCCCTTTCGAACTTTCAAGTGGTATCAGAGAGGGATTCAAAATTTCTGTTTAAAAACTTTTGAATTTGATCCAATGGCTAACTGTAACAATCGTAATACTGCTGAAGGTTATTCTATAACTAGACCACCGTTGTTTGATAACATTCCATTTGATTTTTGGAAAACACGCATGTCTACTTTTCTTCAGTCTATCGATTATCGCATGTGGATGTTAGTTAAGGACGGATACGAACCACCTTTTCGAATGGTTAACAATGTGAAAACTGAATTGCCATTTGCTGATTGGACGTTTGATGATCGTGATTTAGCACAGTTAAATGCCAAATGTTTGAACTGTTTCTTTTGTGCTTTAAAATCTGAGGACTATATGCGTGTTTCTACTTGTACAACGGGAAAAGAGATTTGGGATAGATTATGTATAACATATGAAGGTACAACTGAAGTCAAACAATCTAGGTTAAACATCTTGTTACATGATTACGAACTTTTTCGCATGAAACCTAGTGAGACTATTTCAGAAATGTACACAAGGTTCACTCAGATTGTTACCTCTTTGCATGCTTTAGGTAGAGAACTTACCAACTACGAAAGAGTGAACAAGATTCTTAGATGTTTGCCTGCTTCTTATGATGCTAAGATTACTGCTATTACTGAATCCAAAGATTTAAATACTTACTCTATTGACAGCTTACTTGGATCACTCATTGCTTACGAGCAAGGGGTGAACCAAAGGCAACTTGATGCAGGTGAACGCAAGAAAGAGAAGACAGTGGCACTAAAGGCCAAAGATTCAGATGCTAGCACTTCCGGGTCTGATAGCGATGATGTTGCCTTAATCACAAGGCAATTCAAAAGCTTTCTAAGGAAGAAACATAAGAACCATCAGAAGTGGAACAAGGGTAAGTTCAATAAAAACTTTAAGGGTTCATCTGAATCGGTTTGTTTTGAATGCAGGAAGCCTGGACACATAAAGGCTGATTGTCCAACACTTAAAGCTCACTCAAGCAAGGAGAAGGGTGAGGAGAAACAAAAGTACAGAAAGGACAAGAAGCGGATTCAGAAGGCGTTCTGGGCAGACTCTGCATCCGACTCTTCTGAGACTGAAGCTGAAGAGGAGGAAACAAACTTGTGTTTGATGGCTGATGATCACCCTGGTCAGTCCGACCAGGAAGAGGTATGTGAGCTTACTTACGATCAGTTATTTGAAGTTTCTGAAAAGATTCATACATCGTATAGGAAGCTTAAGAAAACCCATGCTAGTTTGAAACTAGATTATCTGACTTTGCAAAAAGAGCATGAAGTGTTGATTAAGGATCATTCCACCATTGATAGCAATCACATGTCTTTACTAGATGAGTTTGATGAACTGAATAAAAAGCATTCTGATTTAATTGTTGAGCATAACTTGTTAAAAACAGCGCATGTTGAATTAGAACTTGCTTTTAAGAAAGTGAATGATTTGGCATCTGAGTTAGAAAGTACTGAAAGTGCAAAAACATTTGAAATTGGAAGTTTAAACAAACACATTGAGTTTTTGAAAGTGAAAATCAGTTCTTTTGAAAATAACAAAACACCGCCTACTTTTGAACAATTTTATGCACCGCCACCTTTTAAAAATTCTGTTGCAAGTTCTTCAAAGCATGTTTCATACACTACTAGGAAGAGGCACTATCACTCACGACGTTTAGTTAATCCTTTTCTTGGTGTTAGATGTTTTTCATGTGGCATGTTAGGACACATATCACACACTTGTACTGTTCACCGTAGTACACATTGGGTGTGGAGACCCAAACTACCTATTGCACAGCACAGCACACATGCATCGCATTCTTCTTTTCATAAGATGGAACCCAAACCTGTTTGGGTTCCTAAGACTGACATTTGATGATTTTGTAGGTGTGCTCTCACACAAGACCTCGTGAGAGCATGTGGTACCTGGACAGCGGATGTTCTAGACATATGACTGGAGATGCAAATCAGTTCATTTCGCTGGAGGCCAGAGCTGGAGGCAAGGTTACACTTGGAGATAACACCACCAGGAAGGTGGTAGGCACAGGTATAATTGGTGATTCAAAGAACTTTATGATTGATAATGTTTTGCTTGTAGATGGACTGAAACACAACCTGCTGAGCATCAGTCAACTCTGCGACAAGGGATACAGCATCAAATTCCTGCCCACTGGCTGCATTTTAAGCTTAAATGATGAAGTTGTTTTGCAGGGGCAAAGGATCAACAACGTCTACAAGCTGGATGTAAGTAGCATTAAATCTGATAATTCAATTTGCTTAAAAACTGCTGCTGATGAGTCTTGGTTATGGCATAGGAGATTGTGTCATGCCAGTATGAAAACCCTTAGGAGAGTCACCCAAAAGGACTTAGTTAGAGGTGTGCCCAAGCTTAAGTTCACTAAGGATCACCTGTGTGATGCCTGTCAGTTGGGGAAGCAAGTCCAGTCCTCTTTTCACTCTGTTAAGGACATTAGCACCTCTAGACCTTTAGAAGTTCTTCACATGGACCTCTTTGGACCCATTAGCACTGCCAGCTTAGGGGGGAGAGTCTATGGTTTTGTGATTGTTGATGATTATTCAAGGTTCACTTGGGTTAAGTTTTTGTCACACAAATCTGAGTCATTTGATGAGTTTAGATCTTTCTCTACTTGGATTCAGAAGAAGTTAGGATGTGAGATTATTACCATCCATAGTGATCACGGAGGGGAGTTTGAAAATGAAAGATTTGGAAGTTTTTGTGAGAATCATGGGATTAGTCACAATTTTTCAGCTCCTAGGACCCCTCAGCAGAACGGGGTAGCTGAAAGGAAGAACAGGACCTTGGTGGAAGCCGCTAGAGCCATGCTTGCCGAGTATTCACTTCCTAAATACTTTTGGGCTGAAGCGGTGAACACTGCCTGTTATGTGCTGAATAGGGTAAATGTGAGAGTCAAGCTGAACAAGACACCTTATGAGATCATTAAGGGTAGAACTCCAAATCTGTCCCACCTCCATGTCTTTGGCTGTAAGGTTTTCATTCTAAACAACGGGAAGTCACCCTTAGGAAAATTTGACCCCAAATCTGATGAAGGAGTGTTCTTAGGATATTCAAGTGTGGGGAAATCCTTTAGGGTGTTCAATAGGAGGACTTTGGTGGTGGAAGAAACAACCCTTGTAGTGTTTGATGAATCTGATCCTAAGGAGTCTAGATATGAAGTAGAAGATGAAGAGATTGTTGAGGTTACCCAAGGAGTTGGAAATACAAATTTGGAGGAAAGGGTAGAACCTCAAACCCCATTGCCTAGAGATTGGAGATATTCTTCGAGTCATCCTAAAGAACTGATCTTAGGAGACCCTTCTGAAGGTGTTAGGACTAGGCATGGACTTAGGAAGGAAGTAAACCATTCTGCCTTTATCTCAATGACTGAACCCACCAACATCAATCAAGCCTTGTCGGATGAGTTTTGGATTTTAGCTATGCAGGAAGAATTGAATCAATTTGTAAGGAATGATGTTTGGAAGTTAGTAGAAAGACCTAGAAATCAAAGTATTGTGGGAACCAAGTGGGTCTTTAAGAATAAGATGAATGATTCTGGTGTGGTGGTGAGAAATAAGGCAAGATTGGTGGCTAAGGGGTATAATCAGATAGAAGGGATAGATTTTGAGGAAACTTTTGCCCCTGTAGCTCGATTGGAAGCCATTAGAGTGCTACTAGCCTTTGCCTGTTATAAGGGATTTAAGCTGTTTCAAATGGATGTCAAGAGTGCCTTTTTAAATGGGGTAGTTAAAGAAGATGTTTTTGTAGAACAACCCCCAGGTTTTGAGAGTTCCAAATATCCAAGTCATGTCTATAAATTAAAAAAGGCCTTATATGGATTGAAACAGGCACCAAGAGCTTGGTATGAGAGGCTTAGCACATTCCTGTTAGAAAGAGAGTTTGTTAAGGGGAGCGTAGACACCACCCTTTTTCTGAGGAGAATAGGAGAAGACTTACTCATTGTCCAGATTTATGTTGATGATATAATTTTTGGATCTTCTGATAAATATTTATGTGATGAGTTTTCCAAAACAATGAGTAAGGAGTTTGAGATGAGTATGATGGGAGAATTGTCCTACTTTTTGGGGTTTAGCATAAGGCAAATGGAAGATGGAACTTTTCTCAATCAATCAAAATATACTAAGGACATTTGAAGAAATATGAAATGGACAAAGCCAAGCCAATCAATACTCCCATGCCCTCCTCAGTTCAGTTAGATAAGGATTCAAATGGAAAATCTGTTGATCAGAAGAAGTATAGAGGGATAATAGGTTCACTGCTTTACCTGACTGCTAGCCGACCCGATATCATGTTTAGTGTCTGTCTTTGTGCTAGGTTTCAGGCTGATCCTAAAGAGTCCCACCTGACTGCTGTTAAGAGAATTCTTAGATATCTTTTAGGGACCCCAAACCTAGGAATTTCGTACCCTAGCCACAGCACCTCTTTTGAGATCATTGGATATTCTGACTCTGACTTTGCGGGGTGTAGGGTGGATAGGAAGAGTACCTCTGGGACTTGTCAATTCATAGGACAGTCGTTAGTCTCCTGGTCCAGTAGAAAACAGAACTCAGTTGCACTTTCCACTGCTGAAGCTGAGTACATTGCCTTAGGAAGTTGTGTGGCCCAAGTTCTTTGGTTGAAGCAGCAAGTCTTGGATTTAGGAGTACCTGTTGGCACAATTTCTGTTCTGTGTGATAATACTAGTGCCATCTGTATCTCTAAGAATCCAATCCAACATTCTAGGACCAAACACATTGACATTAGGCATCACTTCATTAGGGACAATGTTACAAAAGGGGACATTGAGCTACATCATGTAGCAACTGAAAATCAGCTGGCTGACATATTCACTAAACCACTGGCCTTTGACTCATTCAACATTTTGAGGACCAGATTAGGAGTGATTGATATAAATGCTTGATTCTGATGACGGCTGATTTATGATTGTTATGATTGGTATTCTGATTTCTGCTAGTTAGTTTTTTTTGTATTCTGTTTTCTGATTTATGTTTGTTAGTTTTTGTATTGTGATTTCTGAT
>CM034302.1:48673389-48805582 GCA_019925795.1 Dendrobium chrysotoxum
CCCTAAAAGAAACCTACACCCTAAAACACTAAAAAAAAAACCCTAAACCCAAATCGTAAATCCTAAATGAAAGTTCAATAGGGATGTTAAGCCCTAGTGAACTAGTCTCGAGGCTAACCAAGAGGGGGTGAATTGGTTATTTAAAAATTTCAGGACAATTAATGAAAAGTCTTTTCGATACTTAGCAGCGGAAAAATTAAACAAGAATGAAAAGATCAATCTCAGATATTCACCCATGCAGTTAATATCAAAAAAAAAAATGCATAACTGAATTAAAAAACAAACCAGATTTTATAGTGGTTCGGCTCAACTTGACCTACGTCCACTCCCGGGAGCTTCCCCTCCGGGTATTGCACTAAACAGAAAGTGTCTCTCCTTTTGCTCCCACAGCAAGGTGGAAAAGCCTGTATAAACACCTCCTTTTCACCACACGGTGAGGCAGAGAACCCGACCTCCTTTTGCTTCCTCCTGAAGCAGGCAGAGAACCTTCGAACTCCTTTTACTTCCACCTAAAGCGAGCAGAGAACCCCAAATCTTCTTGCGAACGATCCTCCCACGACGAGCACCGACTAGATGAAAGACGATGAGCGGGAGAAGATGACTCTGATTGTGCTTGGAGCAACCTTAGTGAATCCCTCACTAACTCCCCCTCACAATATCCTCTCTCTCTCTCCCAACTCTCTCTCTCTAGGGTTTCTCAGGGAAGGAAGGTGGCAAAAGATTTTTCTTGTTTCAAGAAAAAGTTCTTTTATAGGAGAGCTTAAAATTTGCCATAAATCTCAACTGGTCGGCCAAGATTGTCCAGACGATCGGTGTATCATCCTGTATGATCAGTTGAAATTCAACTATTTCAGCCTAGACGATCTGGCTCTTCTGGATGATCTGTAGAAAAAATTGTTCATATCGTTCCGTACGATCCTGCAATCGTCCGGGACGATTAGTGCAAATCGAGGATATCAGCCAGAAGATTGTTTGGTCGTCCAGAGAAACTTGTGTTTGGACAACCAAAAAATGACTTGATTGTCTAGGATGATACGGGTATCATCCTGTACGATTAGTTCAAAAAGTTCCCAAATTGTCCTGAACACATTTCGGGACGTACAACTGAAATGCACTAGACGATATGACCGTCATGAATTGAACTGAATCGTCCAGGCATGATTGTTCTGAATCGTCCAGGACGATACACGTATCGTCCGGGACGATCAGACCAAATAACTAAAAATAAAACTTGCCTAAGTTTTCTAGCGGCTGAGAATTTCTGATTTGAGCATATCATCCCGTACGATCCCAAGATCATCCAAGATGATCTACTTAATCAGGCTCACTAACTTGGTCGCCCTAATTAGGGTTTCTGTTTTGGCTGGATCTTCGGGATGATGTGAATATCGTCCAGGACGATCTGAACAAAAACTGAACAGAAACTCTAATTCACTCAATCTCTCCCCCTGAGTGTGTGTGTGCAAGGTTACTTAGCTTGGGGATCAGTTACATTACAATTGACTCAAGAAAAAAAAAATCATACATTTGACATATTTGCACCCGATCTTGAGTTAGCTTGATTTGCTCGTGATCTTTTGTGCTCAAAACGGGTTAGCCAAGAAAAATACACTGGAAACATATTTATCATCATCAAAACCAGATTTTATAATAATCTCCCCCTTTTTTATGATGGCAAATATTTGTACAGTAGTTTGAAAATAAACATAAACAGGAGATCGAAAAAAAAGATATATTTTTTTTCCAAATTTTCATTTAACAATTAAACTAATACAGAAAACATAATACATACCAAAAACTGAAACGACTATAACTGACTCCCCCTTTTGACATCACAAAAAGGAGGAGGGTAAACCAGAACACGAAAATACAATACAATATAAAAGAGAATAACTACAAATAAAAAACTTAAACTGAGGCGGATCCCTGATCAAGAAGAGGGAGGTGTGGTTGGGTTGAAGTAATGGTGGAATGGCCTGAAAGTTGGCTCCAATCCAGGCAATGTCCTGGTGATGCTGTTGTTGCTGCTGTGCAGCATAGTCAGTGAAGCACTGGATGTCCTCGGCGTGCCGCTGCTCCTGGGCAACCACATAGGAGTCAAATCTTGCCTCCCACTGATAGAAGCACTGCACCAGTGTGGTCAAAGGGCGAGGCAATATGAAGGGGAGCAAGTGCCTCTGGTGCAGCAGGAACTGGAATGGCCTCTTCCTCTCTTCCCCAACATCCAGGGCGGGCTCCGGATGTAGTTGAGTGCTGTGTAGGATATGGAAGGCATTGTTGGTGAGGAAGGAAGGAGGAACATATGGAGCTGCGGGATATTGCAGGTCATATTTGGTTTCGAGGGCATAGGCAATGATGTGTCCTAAAGCTAGATTTGGAGGACGGTGATGACCTGGATCCCGAATGGTGGTGAGGTGCTCAAGGTACCGATAATAAGGTTGGTGGCATTAAATTCCTTTTGGCTAGGATGTAGTAAGTGGTCAAGGACAGGAGTGGGGTGATGTGAATTCGATCCCCCGCCTTTGGAATGACGGAGGAACGAAGAACATGCTGAATTGTTCGGGCGTCCTTAAGAAGTGTGGAGCTGGCATTATCATGATAAGAGGCATTGGTATTACGAAGGAAATAATTGGCGACACTCCAATCATAGTTTGGGTCGATGATAAGGGTGTGGAGTTTGTCGTGAGTGACAGACAGTTGGAGAATGTTGTGAAAGTCCTGATAGGTAAGTTCGACGGGGCGCTGATTTACATAAGAACAGAGAGTGGAATAATCAGTCCAAATCTGCAAGTTTACAAAGAAAATGCAAAGAAGTTCCGAGCTAAAGGGAAATTCGAGAGTCATAATGAAGGTGAGGGAGATGTGTGTGAAGAGGTCAAGGACAGGATAAGTGAGAGTGCGGGGATTTATGATTTTGATGGTGTAATCCCCACTTCACAGTATCGCTCGTAGGCAGCCTGATCGGCTGTATTAGGGAAGCGAGGATCAACTGGCCCCGGGAGGAGCTTGCACCCTTTTTTCACGAGCGTTTGCCACCAGCCATTAGGAAATAGAGTGAAGGAAAGTAGAGGGGGAAATAGTGAAAATCCTTAAGAAAAACTGCTGTTTTATATAGAAAAATGGCCTGATCGTCCCGTACGATCGCGACATCGTCCGGGACGATATGGGCATTTATGCCATCCTGGACGATTGGTCAAAAAGGCGATCTGATCATCCAGGATGATTAGACACAGGCGATCATCCCGAGGAGTCAGGCTGGACGACCGTTGATGAAAAGTATCATCCAGGACGATTAGGTGGATCGTCCAGATGATATGCAATAAATATGTCGGACGGGTCGAATTCGAATCATCCAGCGGCTGACATGTGGATCATCCAGGATGATAAGGTGGATCATCCAGGATGATAGACAATAATTGGAGCAATGTCAGCCGTTTAATCAGATCAGGAGGATATGGATCATATCGTCCAGGACGATCACCAATAATTGGAGTTCTTTCAGCAGTAGGAGCAGTGTGGGGCCTATTTTGAATGGATCATCCAGGACGATTTTGGATCGCCCAGGATGAAGAGGATCGTCCAGGATGATCGGCGTATCGTCCAGGATGATGTGAAGAAAATAGAAAAAGATGAAGAATGAAGATGATCGATCAGGATCCCAAAAACACAACTATGAAATCAAAATCAAACAAAAATGAATAAAACTTACAACAGCAAAAACACATAAAAGCAACATTTTTTTTTCTGATCAAGCTGCTCAAGTAAATCAGAAATTTTCCTTGATTTTAGATTCAAAACCAATAAGAAGATGATTGACAACGCTGAAATCCAGAAAGGTTGGAAAAAATCAACTTTCGTAACTCCTGACCCCGGCACCTTATCAATGCAAACCTCTTTCAAAACAAAAATCCGATTCAGAAGAAAGACATTAGATATGAAAAGAGATCCTTTCAAGCCTCATTCCAGAAAAATATCTGATATAATAGTGTTACAAAGTAAGGAATCAGAAATAAGGATTTCCAAACTCAAGCTTTTGAAAATATTAAGTGGCGCACGAATTTTTCTAAGACATTTAGTAATCTGAAAGGAAGAAAGCTTGGTTTGGGCTCATTTTGTGCCTCTTTTTTCAAATTGGTTGGCGCTTTGCGCATCTTTTTATTTTTGATACACTTTGTGTATCCAATTTGGCAATTTTGCATCTTTTCAGTTTTGGGCTCATTTTATGCATCTTTTTCAAATTATTTGGCGCACTGCGCATCTTTTGTAAGCTTTCTCCTTTTCATAATCATTAAAGAGTCTCAGCTGTGAGATTATCTTCCAGACATAGGAGATGACTCTCCACAGTAAGGAAGAATGATTCACAAAATAAAAGCCATATAGCATATGATAAATGCAATCACTTGGTTTAGAAAATCAAACTAATGACTCAAGACTTTGAAAACACTATTGATATGAGGCAGATTACTGTAGGAAGATAAAATAATCTCTATTTCAAAAACTAATATTTTAATTTTGAAGAGGATTTTTATCCAAAAGAAACTATACACCAGTAAAGGAGTTAGAGAAGAGAAACAATCATCAATTTTTCTTCCCTTTAACAGATTCAATGGAATCAATCACTGCTTACCAGCTTCCAAACCAAAACAAGGTAAAAACTCCCAATCAAAAATTCAGATTATCAGAAGTAGTGAGCGGTGATCAGATTTTGAGAAGCATAAAACAATAAGTGCAAGATATGAACCAGTGAATAAAAACAGGTAGAAAATCACAGCAAAGTAAATACTCAAATCAAACTAACAGTAAGGCTAAAACAGAAATCAACAGAAGAATTAAAATCAACTGAAAGCAAATAATCAAACCAAAAACTAACTAACAGAAAATAGAATATCAATCAGAACAATCAAAAATCAGCAGTCATCAGAATCAAGCATTTATATCAATCACTCCTAATCTGTTCTCAAAATGCTGAATGAGTCAAAAGGCAGTGGGTTAGTGAATATTGTCAGCCAGCTGATTTTAGTTGCGCACATGATGTAGCTTAATGTCCCCTTTTGTACAAGGTCCCTAATGAGTGATGCCTTATATCAATGTGTTTGGTCTAGAATTGGATTGGTTTCTTAAGATTACAGATGACACTAGTATTATCACACAGAATAGAAATTTTCCAACAGTACTCCTTAAATCCAAGACTTGTTGCTTCAACGAAAGAACTTGGGTCACTAGCTTCACTCCGCGTAAGGGGCAAAGTACGTCATCTTCAGCAGAGAAAAGGCAACTGAGTTCGATTTTTCTAATTGACCAGAAGACTAATGACCTGTCCTATGAACGGATGAAGTCCCATAAGTGCTCTTTCTATCCACCCTACACCCCCCGGCAAAGTCAGAATTAGAATATCTAATGATCTCAAAAGAGGTGTTGTGCCTAGGGTACCAACATTCCTAGGTTTGGGGTCCCTAAAAGATATCTAAGAATTCTCTTAACAGCAGTCAGGTGGGACTCTTTGGGATCAACCTGAAACCTAGCACAAAGACAGATACTAAACATGATATCAGGTTTGCTAGCAGTCAGGTAAAGCAATGATCCTATTATCCCTCTATACTTCTTCTGATCAACAGATTTTCCACTTGAATCCTTATCTAACTGAACTGAGGAGGGGCATAAGAGTATTGATTGGCTTGGCTTTGTCCTTTCATATTTCTTCAAAATGTCCTTAGTGTATTTTGATTGATTGAGAATGGTTCTATCATCCGTTTGCCTTATGCTAAACCCCAAAAAGTAGGATAATTCTCCCATCATACTCATCTCAAACTTTTTACTCATTATTTTAGAAAACTCATCACATAAATATTTATCAGAAGATTCAAATATTATATCATCAACATAGATATGAACAATGAGTAAGTCATCCACTAATCTCTTCAGAAAAAGGGTGGTGTCTACGCTCCCCTTAACAAACTCTCTTTCTAACAGGAATTTGCTAAGCCTCTCATACCAAGCTCTGGGTGCCTGTTTCAATCCATATAAGGCTTTTTAATTAATAGACATGATTTGGATATTGGGAACTCTCAAAACCTTGGGGTTGTTCTACAAAAATATCCTCTTTAATTACCCCATTTAAAAGGCACCTCTTGACATCCATTTGAAACAGCTTAAATCCCTTCTAACAAGCAAAGACTAGTAGCACTCTAATGGCTTCCAATCTAGCTACAGGGGCAAAAAGTCTCCTCAAAATCAATCCCTTATATCTGATTATACCCCTTAGCCACCAATCTTGCCTTATTTCTCACCACCACACCAGAATCATTCATCTTATTCTTAAAGACCCACTTGGTTCCCACAATACTTTGATTTTTAGGTCTTTCTACTAACTTCCAAACATCATTCCTTACAAATTGATTCAATTCTTCCTGCATAGCCAAAATCTAAAACTCATCTAACAAGGCTTGATTAATGTTGGTGGTTCAGTCATTGAGATAAAGGCAAAATGGTTTACTTCCTTCCTAAGTCCATGCCTAGTCCTAACACCTTCAGAAGGGTCTCCTAAGATCAGTTCTTTAGGATGACTCGAAGAATATCTCCAATCTCTAGGCAGTGTGGTTTGAGGTCTACCCTTTCCTCCAAATTTATATTTCCAACTCCTTGGGTAACCTCAACAATCTCTTCATCTTCTACTTCAGATCTAGACTCCTTAGGATCAGATTCATCAAACACTACATGGGTTGTTTCTTCCACCACCAAGTCCTCTTATTGAACACCCTAAAGGATTTCCCCACACTTGAATATCCTAAGAACACTCCTTCATCAGATTAGGGTCAAATTTTCCTAAGGGTGACTTCCCATTGTTCAGAATGAAAATCTTACAGCCAAAGACATGAAGGTGGGACAGATTTGGAGTTCTACCCTTAATGATCTCATAAGGTGTCTTGTTCAGTTGACTCTCACATTCACCCTATTCAGCACATAACAGGCAGTGTTCACCACTTTAGCCCAAAAGTATTTTGGAAGTGAATACTCGGACAATCATGGCTCTAGCGGCTTCCACTAAGGTCCTGTTCTTCCTTTCAGCTACCCCGTTCTGTTGAGGGGTCCTAGGAGCTGAAAAATTGTGACTAATCCCTTACTCCTCACAAAAACTTTCAAATCTTTCATTTTCAAATTCTCCTTCGTGATCACTAGGATGGTAATGATCTCACATCCTAACTTCTTCTGAATCCAAGAAGAGAAAGATCTAAACTCATCAAATGACTCAGATTTATGTGACAAAATTTAACCAAGTGAACCTCGAATTATCAACTACAATCACAAACCCATAGACTCTCCCCCTAAGCTGGCAGTGCTAATGGGTCCCAAAGAGGTCCATGTGAAGAACTTCTAAAGGTCTAGAGGTGCTAATATCCTTAACAGAGTGAAAAAGGACTAGACTTGCTTCCCCAACTGACAGGCATCACACAGGTGATCCTTAGAGAACTTAAGCTTGGCACACCTCTAACTAAGTCCTTTTGGGTGACTCTCCTAAGGGTTTTCATACTGGCATGACACAATCTCCTATGCCATAACTAAGACTCATCAGCAGCAGTTTTTAAGCAAATTGAATTATCAAATTTAATGCAACTTACATCCAGCTTGTAGAAGTTGTTGATCCTTTGCCCTGTAAAACAACTTCATTATTTAAGCTTAAAATGCAGCCAGTGGGCAGGAATTTGATGCTGTATCCCTTGTCACAAAGTTGGCTGATGCTCAGCAAGTTGTGGTTCAGTCCATCTACAAGCAAAATATTATCAATCATAAAATTCTTTGAATCACCAATTATACCTGAGCCTACCACCTTCCTGGTGGTGTTATCTCCAAGGGTAACCTTGCCTCCAGCTCTGGCCTCCAGCAAAATGAACTGATTTACATCTCCAGTCATATGTCTAGAACATCCACTGTCCAGGTACCACATGCTCTTACGAGGTCTTGTGTGAGAGCACACCTATAAAAATATCAAACGTCAGTCTTAGGAACCCAAAAAGGTTTGGGTTTCTTCTTATGAAAAGAAGAATGCAATGTATACTTGTTGTGCTGTGAAACAGGCAGTTTTGGTTTCCACACCCAATTTGTACTACGGTGAACAGTGCAGGTATGGGAAATGTGTCCTAACATGCCACATGAAAAACATCTAACACCAGGAAAAGGGTTAACTAATCTACGTGGGTGATAGTGCCTCTTCCTAGATGTATATGAAACATACTTTGATGAACTTGCAACAGATTTTTCAAAAGGTGGCGGTGCATAAAACTGTTCAAAAGTATGCGGTATTTGTTCTTTTCAAAGCACTGATTTTTACTTTCAAAAACTCAATATATTTATTATAAACTTGCAATTTCAAAAGTTCTTGCACTTTCATTACTTTCTAAATCACATGTCATATCATTCACTTTCTTAAAAGCAACTTCTAATTCAACATGCGATGTTTTTAACAAATCATGCTCAACAGTTAAATCAGAATATTTTTTGTTCAAATCATCGAATTCATTAAGCAAGGACATGTGATTGGAATCAAGTGTGGAATGATCTTTAACTACAGAATCATGCTCTTTTTGCAAAGTCAAATAATCTAATTTCAGACTAGCATGAGTTTTCTTAAGCTTCCTATACGATGTATGAATTTTTTGAGAAACTTCAAATAATTGATGGTAAGTAAGCTCACATACCTCTTCCTAGTCCGACTGACCAAGGTGATCATCAGCCATCAGACACAAGTTTGTCTCCTCCTCTTCAGCTTTAGTCTCAGAGGAGTCCGCCCAGAATGCCTTCTGAATCCGCTTCTTGTCCTCTCTGAACTTTGGTTTCTCCTCACCCTTCTCCTTACTTGGGTGAGCCTTGAGTGTAGGACAATCCGCCTTTATGTGTCCAGGCTTCCTGCATTCAAAACAAACAGATTTAGATGAACCTTTAAAGTTTCTACTGGTCTTACCTTTGTTCCACTTTTGAAAATTCTTATTCTTCTTCCTTAGAAAGCTCTTGAATTGTCTTGTGATTAAGGCAACATGATCGCTATCAGACCCGGAACTGCTAGCATCTGAATCTTTGGCCTTTAGTGCCACTGTCTTCTCTTTCTTGCGTTCACCTGCATCAAGTTACCTTTGGTTCACCCCTTGCTCGTAAGCAATGAGTGATCCAAGTAAGCTGTCAATAGAGTAAGTATTTAAATCTTTAGATTCAGTGATAGCAGTAATCTTAGCTTCATAAGAAGCAGGCAAACATCTAAAAATTTTGTTCACTCTTTCGTAGTTAGTAAGTTCTCCACCTAAAGCATGCAAAGAGGTAACAATCTGAGTGAACCTTGTGTACATTTCTAAAATAGTCTGACTAGGTTTCATGCGAAAAAGTTTGTAATCATGTAACAAGATGTTTAACCTAGATTGTTTGACTTCAGTTGTACCTTCGTATGTTATACATAATCAATCCCAGATTTCTTTTCCCATTATACAAGTAGAAACACACATATATTCTTCAGATTTTAAAGCACAAAAGAAAAAGTTCAAGCATTTTGCATTTAACTGTGCTAAATCACGATCATTAAACATCCAATTAGAAAAAGGTAATTCAGTTTTCACATTGTTAATTAATCTAAAAGGTGGTTTGTATCCATCCTTAACTAACATCCACATGCGATAGTCAATTGATTGAAGAAAAGTAGACATACGTGTTTTCCAAAAATCAAAAAGAATATTATCAAACAATGGTGGTCTTGTAATAGAATAACCTTCAGCAGTATTACGATTGTTACAGTTAGCCATAGATCAAATTCAAAAGTTTTTAAACTTAAATTTTGAATCCCGCTTTGATACCACTTGAAAGTTCGATAGGGATGTTAAGCCCTAGTGAACTAGTCCCGAGGCTAACCAAGAGGGGGGTGAATTGGTTATTTAAAAAATTCACGATAATAATGAAAAATCTTTTCGATAATTAGCAGTGGAAACAATTAAATAAGAACGAAAAGATCAATCTCAGATATTCACCCACGTAGTTAATATCAAAAAGTAAAGTGCAGAACTAAATCAGAAAAGCAAACCAGATTTTATAGTGGTTCAGTCAACTTGACCTACGTCCACCCCCCGGAGCCTCCCCTCCGGGTATTGCACTAAACAGAATGTGTCTCTCCTTTTGCTCCCACAGCAAGGTAGAGAAGCCTGTACAAACACCTCCTTTTCACCACACGGTGAGGCAGAAAACCCGACCTCCTTTTGCTTCCTCCTGAAGCAGGCAGAGAACCTTCGAACTCCTTTTGCTTCCACCTGAAGTGGGCAGAGAACCCAAGATCTTCTTGCGAACGATCCTCCCTTGACGAACACCGACTAGACTAAAGACGACGAGCGGAGAAGATGACTCTGAACCGTGCTTGGAATAACCTTAGTGAATCCCTCACTAACTCCCCCTCACAAGATCCTCTCTCTCTCTCCCAACTCTCTCTCTCTAGGGTTTCTTAGGGAAGGAAGGTGGCAAAAGATTTTTCTTGTTTCAAGAAAAGGTTCTTTTATAGGAGGGCTTAAAATTTGCCCTAAATCTAAACTGGTCGGCCAAGATCGTCTAGGACGATCGGTATATCATCCTGTACGATCAGTTCAAATTCAACTGTTTCAGCCTGGACGATCTGGCTCTTCTGGATGATCAGTAGAAAAAATTGTTCATATCGTCCCGTACGATCCTGCGATCGTCCGGGACGATTAGTGCAAATCGAGGAATATCATCCAGAAGACAGTTCGGGTCGTCCAGAGAAACTTGTGCTGGACGACCAAAAACTGACTTGATTGTCCAGGATGATACGGGTATCGTCCTGTACGATTAGTTCAAAAAGTGCCCAAATCATCCTGAACATAGTTCGGGACATACAGCTGAAATGCACTAGACGATCATGATCGTCCGGGACGATCCGGCGATCATCCAGGATGATCCGGAGATCATCCAGGATGATATTATCCTATCAATTAAATATTAATTACTTTCCTTAATTACCAGGCTAATTTAGGCATGATTGTACTGAATCGTCCAGGACGATACACGTATCGTTCGGGACGATCAGACCAAATAACTAAAAATAAAAACTTGCCTAAGTTGTTCTGGCGGCTGAGAATTTTTGATTTGAGCATATCGTCCCGTACGATCCAAAGATCGTCCAGGACGATCTGCTTAATCAGACTCACTTAACTTGGTCGCCCTAATTTGGGTTTCTATTTTGGCTGGATCGTATAGGACGATGTGAATATCGTCCAGGACTATCTGAACAAAAAATGAACAGAAACTCTAATTCACTCAATCTCTCCCCCTGACTGTGTGTGTGCAAGATTACTTAGCTCGTGGATCAGTTACATTACAATTAACTCAATAAAAAGGAAAATCATACATTTGACACACTTGGACCCGATCTTGAGTTTGCTTGATTTGCTCGTGATCTTTTGTGCCTGAAACGGGTTAGCTAAGCAAAACACACTAGAAACATATTTGTCATCATCAAAACCAGATTTGCAACAATCTCCCCCTTTTTGATAATGGCAAACATTTGTACAGTAGTTTGAAAATAAAAAAAATAAAAATAAACAGGAGATCGAAAAATAGATATTTTTTTTTCAAATTTTTATTTAACAATCAAACTAATACAGAAAACATAACATATAACAAAGACTGAAACGACTACAACTGACTCCCCCTTTTGACATCACAAAAAGGAGGAGGGTAAAACAGAACACGAAAATACAAGTATAAAATATAAAAGAGAACAACAACAAAACAGAAAACTAAAACTGAGGCAGATCCTGATAGGAAGAGGGAGGTGGCGGTGGTGGGTTGAAGTAATGGTGAGTGGCCTGAAAGTGGGCTCCAATCCAGGCAATATCCTGGTCATGCCGCTATTACTGCTGCACAGTATAACAGTGAAGCGCTAGATGTCCTCAGCGTGCCGCTGCTCCTGGGCAACCACATAGGAGTCAAATCTTGTCTCCCACTGATCGAAGCGCTGCACCAGGTGGTCAAAGGGAGAGGCAATGCGAAGGGGAGCAGGTGCCTCTGGTGCAGCAGGAACTGGAATGGCCTCTTCCTCCTCTTCCTTAATATTTGAGGCGGGCTCCAGATATAGTCGAGTGCTGTATAGGACATGGAAGGCATTGTTGGTGAGGAAATAAGGAGGAACATATGGAGCTGTGAGATATTACAGGTCATATTTGATTTCGAGGGCATAGGTAATGATGTGTCCTAAGGCTAGATTTGGACGACGGCGATGACCTGGATCCTGAATAGTGGTGAGGTGCTCAAGGTACCAGATAATACGGTCGGTGGCATTAAATTCCCTATTGGCCAGGATGTAGTAGGTGGTCAAGGACATGAGTGGGGTGATGTGAATTCGATCCCCCGTCTTTGGAATGATGGAGGAACGAAGAACATACTGAATAGTCCGGGCATCCTTAAGAAGTGTGGAGCAGGCATTTTCATGATAAGGGGTATTTATATTTCAATGGAAATGATTGGCGACACTCCAATCATAGTCTGGGTCGGTGATAAGGGCGTGGAGTTTGTCGCCAGTGACGGACAGTTGGAGCATGTTGTGAATGTCCTGATAGGTAAGTTTGACGGGGCGCTGATTTACATAAAAATGGAGAGTGGAATAATCAGCCAAAATCCGCAAGTTTACAAAGAAAACTCGAAGAAGTTCCGAGCTAAAGGGAAATGCGAGAGTCATGATGAAGGTGAGGGAGGTGTGTGCGAAGAGGTCAAGGACAGGATAAGTGAGAGTGCAGGGATTTATGATTTTTGATGGTGTAATCCGCACTTCACAGTATCGCTCGTAGGCAGCCTGATCGGCTGCATTAGGGAAGCGAGGATCAACCGGCCCCCGGGAGGAGCTTGCACCCTTTTGCTACGAGCGTTTACCACCAGCCATTAGGAATCAAGAGTGAAGGAAAGTAGAGGGAAAAAGAGTGAAAATCCTTAAGAAAAACTGCTATTTTTATAAAAAATGGCCTGATCGTCCTGTTCGATCGCGACATCGTCCTGGACAATATGGGCATTTATGACGTCCTGGACGATTGGTCAAAAAGGTGGTCCGATCGTCTAGGATGATCAGAGATCATCCAGGATGATTAGACACAGGCGATCGTCCCGAGGAGTCAGGCTGGACGACTGTTGAAGAAAAGTATCATCCTGGACGATTAGGTGGATCATCCGGGATGATGTGCAATAAATATGTCGGACGGGCCGAATTCGAATCGTCCAGCGGCTTGACATGTGGATCATCCAGGACGATAAGGTGGATCGTCCAGGACAATGGCCAATAATTGGTGCATTATCAAACGTTTGATCAGATCAGGAAGATATGGATCATATCGTCTAGGACGATATAAGGATCGTCCAGGACGATTACGAATAATTTGAGTTTTTCAGCAGCAGGAGCAGTGTGGGGATGATTTTGAATGAATCGTCCAGGAAGATGTTTGGATCGTCCAGGATGAAGAGGATCGTGCAGGACAATCGGTGTATCGTCCAGGATAATGTGAAGAAAATAGAAAAAGATAGATGATGAAGATGATCGATCAGGATCCCCAAAACACAACCATGAAATCAAAATAAAATAAAAATGAATAATACTTACAGCAAAAACACATAAAAGCAAATATTTTTATTTTTTGATCAAGGTGCTCAAGTAAATCAAAATTTTTCCTTGAATTTATATTAAAAAACCAATTAGAAGAAGATAAGGTGCCTGGGGTTCTCTGCCCGCTTCAGGTGGAAGCAAAAGGAGTTCGAAGGTTCTCTGCCTGCTTCAGGAGGAAGAAAAAGGAGGTCGGGTTCTCTGCCCCACCGTGTCGTGAAAAGAGGTCCTGTACATTCTTCTCCGCCTTGCTGTGGGAGCAAAAGGAGAGACACTTTTTGTTTAGTGTAATACCCGGAAGGGAGGCTCCGAGGAGTGGACGTAGGTCAAGTTGACCGAACCACTATAAAATCTGGTTTGCTTTTCTGATGCAGTTCTGCACTTTACTTTTTGATATTAACTGCATGGGTGAATATCTGAGATTGATCTTTTCGTTCTTGTTTAATTGTTTCTACTGCTAAGTATCGAAAAGATTTTTCATTGTTGTCGTGAAATTTTTAAATAACCAATTCACCCCCCCTCTTGGTTAGCCTCGGGACTAGTTCACTAGGGCTTAACATCCCTATCGAACTTTCAAATGCTATCAGAGCGGGATTCAAAATTTAGATTTAAAAACTTTTAAATTTGATCCATGGCTAACAGTAACAATCGTAATACTGCTGAAGGTTATTCTATTACAAGACCACCGTTGTTTGATAATATTCATTTTGATTTTTGGAAAACACGTATGTCTACTTTTCTTCAATCGATTGACTATCACATGTGGATGTTAGTTAAGGATAGATACGAACCACCTTTTAGATTGATTAACAATGTGAAAACTGAACTCCCATTTGTAGATTGGACTTTTGATGATCGTGACTTAGCACAGTTAAATGCAAAATGTTTGAAATGTTTCTTTTGTGCTTTAAAATCTGAAGATTATATGTGTGTTTCTACTTGTACAACGGGAAAAGAAATCTGGGATAGATTATGTATAACATAAGAAGGTACATCTGAAGTTAAACAGTCTAGGTTAAACAACTTGTTACATGATTATGAACTTTTTCGTATGAAATCTACTGAGACTATTTTAGAAATGTACACAAGGTTCACTCAGATTGTTACCTCTTTACATGCTTTAGGTAGAGAACTTACTAACTACGAAAGAGTGAACAAAATTCTTAGATGTTTGCCTGCTTCTTATGATGCTAAGATTAATGCTATCACTGAATCTAAAGATTTAAATACTTACTCTATTGACAGCTTACTTGGATCACTCATTGCTTACAAGGAAGGGGTGAACCAAAGACAACTTGATGCAGGTGAACAAAAGAAGGAGAAGACAGTGGCACTAAAGGCCAAAGATTTAGATGCTAGCACTTCCGGGTCTGATAGCGATGATGTTGCCTTAATCACAAGGCAATTCAAGAGCTTTCTAAGGAAGAAGAATAAGAATTTTCAAAAGTGGAACAAAGGTAAGACCAGTAGAAATTTTAAAAGTTCATTTGAATCTGTTTATTTTGAATGCAGGAAGCCTGGACACATAAAGGTGGATTATCCTACACTCAAGGCTCACCCAAGCAAGGAGAAGGGTGAGGAGAAACCAAAGGTCAGAAAGGATAAGAAGCGGATACAAAAGGCGTTCTGGGCAGACTCTGCATCTGACTCTTCTGAGACTGAAGCTGAAGAGGAGGAATTAAACTTGTGTCTGATGGCTGATGATCACCCTGGTCAGTCGGACAAGGAAGAGGTATGTGAGCTTACTTATGATCTATTATTTGAACTTTCTAAAAAAATTCATACATCGTATAGGAAGCTTAAGAAAACTTATGCTAGTTTGAAATTAGATTATTTGACTTTGCAAAAGGAGCATGATGTTTTAGTTAAAGATCATTCCACTGTTGATTCCAATTACATGTCTTTGCTTGATGAATTCGATGTGTTGAACAAAAAATATTCGGATTTAATTGTTGAGCACGATTTGTCAAAAACATCGCATGTTGAATTAGAAGTTGCTTTTAAGAAATTAAATGATATGGCATGTGATTTAGAAAGTAATGAAAGTGCAAGAACTTTTGAAATTGCAAGTTTAAATAAATATATTGAGTTTTTTTTAAAGTGAAAATCAGTACTTTTGAAAAGAACAAAATACCGCCTACTTTTGAACAGTTTTACGCACCGCCACCTTTTGAAAAATCTGTTGCAAGTTCATCAAAGCATGTTTCATATACATCTAGGAAGAGGCACTATCACCCACGTAGATTTGTTAACCCTTTTCCTAGTGTTAGATGTTTTTCATATAGCATGTTAGGACACATTTTCCACACTTGCATTATTCACCGTAGTACACATTGGGTGTGGAAACCCAAACTGCCTATTTCACAGCACAGCACACATGCATTGCATTCTTCTTTTCATAAGAAGGAACCCAAACCTGTTTGGGTTCCTAAGACTGACGTTTGATATTTTTGTAGGTGTGCTCTCACACAAGACCTCATGAGAGCATGTGGTACCTGGACAGCGGATGTTCTAGACACATGATTGGAGATGCAAATCAGTTCATTTTGCTGGAGGCAAGGTTACACTTGGAGATAACACCACCAGGAAGGTGGTAGGCTCAGGTATAATTGGTGATTCAAAGAATTTTATGATTTACAATGTTTTGCTTGTAGATAGACTGAAACACAACTTGCTGAGCATCAGTCAACTTTGTGACAAGGGATACAGCATCAAATTCCTTCCCACTGGCTGCATTTTAAGCTTAAATGATTAAGTTGTTTTGCAGGGGCAAAGGATCAACAACGTCTACAAGCTGCATGTAAGTTGCATTAAATCTGATAATTCAATTTGCTTAAAAATTGCTGCTGATAAGTCTAGGTTATGGCATAGGAGATTGTGTCATACCAGTATGAAAACCCTTAGGAGAGTCACCCAAAAGGACTTAGTTAGAGGTGTGCCCAAGCTTAAGTTCACTAAGGATCACCTGTGTGAGGCCTGTCAGTTGGGGAAGCAAGTCCAGTCCTCTTTTAACTCTGTTAAGGACATTTGCACCTCTATACCTTTAGAAGTTCTTCACATGGACCTCTTTGGACCCATTAGCACTGCCAGCTTAGGGGGGAGGGTCTATGGGTTTGTGATTGTAGATGATTATTCGAGGTTCACTTGGGTTAAATTTTTGTCACATTAATCTGAGTCATTTGATGAGTTTAGATCTTTCTCTACTTGGATTCAGAAGAAGTTAGGATGTGAGATTATTACCATCCATAGTGATCACGGAGGGGAGTTTGAAAATGAAAGATTTGGAAGTTTTTGTGAGGATCATGGGATTAGTCACAATTTTTCAGCTCCTAGGACCCCTCAGCAGAATGGGGTAGCTGAAAGAAAGAACAGGACCTTAGTGGAAGCCGAGTATTCACTTCCAAAATACTTTTGGGTTGAAGCGGTGAACACTACATGTTATGTGTTGAATAGGGTGAATGTGAGAGTCAAACTGAATAAGACACCTTATGAGATCATTAAGGGTAGAACTCCAAATCTGTCCCACCTCCATGTCTTTGGCTGTAAGGTTTTCATTCTGAACAATGGGAAATCACCCTTAGGAAAATTTGACCCCAAATCTGATGAAGGAGTGTTCTTAGGATATTCAAGTGTGGGGAAATCCTTTAGGGTGTTCAATAAGAGGACTTTGGTGGTGGAAGAAACAACCCATGTAGTGTTTGATGAATCTGATCCTAAGGAGTCTAGATCTGAAGTAGAAGATGAAGAGATTGTTGAGGTTACCCAAGGATTTGGAAATACAAATCTGGAGGAAAGGGTAGAACCTCAAACCACGCTTCCTAGAGATTGGAGATATTCTTCGAGTCATCCTAAAGAACTGATCTTAGGAGACCCTTCCGAAGGTGTTAGGACTAGGCATGGACTTAGGAAGGAAGTAAACCATTCTGCCTTTATCTTAATGACTGAACCCACCAACATCAATCAAGCCTTATCGGATGAGTTTTGGATTTTAGCTATGCAGGAAGAAGTGAATCAATTTATAAGGAATGATGTTTGGGAGTTGGTAGAAAGACCTAGAAATTAAAGTATTGTGGGAACCAAGTGGGTCTTTAAGAATAAGATGAATGATTCTGGTGTGGTGGTGAGAAATAAGGCAAGATTGGTGGCTAAGGGGTATAATCAGATAGAAGGGATTAATTTTGAGGAGACTTTTGCCCCTGTAGCTAGATTGGAAGCCAATAGAGTTCTACTAGTCTTTGCCTGTTATAAGGGATTTAAGCTGTTTCAAATGGATGACAAGAGTGCCTTTTTAAATGGGGTAATCAAAGAAGATATTTTTGTAAAACAACCCCCAGGTTTTGAGAGTTCCCAATATCCAAATCATGTTTTCAAATTAAAAAAGGCCTTATATGGATTGAAACAGGCACCCAGAGCTTGGTATGAGTGGCTTAGCACATTCCTGTTAGAAAGAGAGTTTGTTAAGGGGAGCGTTGACACCACCCTTTTTCTGAGGAGTATAGGGGATGACTTACTCATTGTCCAGATCTATGTTGATGATATAATTTTTAGACCTTCTGATAAATATTTATGTGATGAGTTTTCTAAAAAAATGAGTAAGGAGTTTGAGATGAGTATGATGGGAGAATTGTCCTACTTTTTGGGATTTAGCATAAGGCAAACGGATGATGGAACGTTTCTCAATCAATCTAAATACACTAAGAACATTTTGAAGAAATATGAAATGGACAAAGCCAAGCAAATCAATACTCCCATGACCTCCTCAGTTCAGTTAGATAAGGATTCAAGTGGAAAATCTGTTGATCAGAAGAAGTATAGAGGGATAATAGGATCACTGCTTTACCTAACTGCTATCCGACCTGATATCATGTTTAATGTCTGTCTTTGTTCTAGGTTTCAGGCTGATCCTAAAGAGTCCCACCTGACTGCAATTAAGAGAATTCTTAGATATCTTTTAGGGACCCCAAACCTAGGAATCTGGTACCCTAGGCACAGCACCTCTTTTGAGATTATTGGATATTTTGATTCTGACTTTGCGGGGTGTAGGGTGGATAGAAAGAGCACTTCTGGGACTTGTCAGTCCATAGGACAGTTGTTAGTCTCCTGGTCCAGAAGAAAACAGAACTCAGTTGTACTTTCCACTGCTGAAGCTGAGTACATTACCTTAGGAAGTTGTGTGGCCGAAGTTCTTTGGTTGAAGCAACAAGTCTTGGATTTAGGATTACCTGTCGGCACAATTTTTGTTCTGTGTGATAATAGTAGTGCCATCTGTATCTCTAAGAATCCAATCCAACATTCTAGGACCAAACATATTGATATAAGGCATCACTTCATTAGGGACCATATTACAAAAGAGGACATTGATCTACATCATGTAGCAACTGAAAATCAGCTGGCTGACATATTCACTAAACCACTGGCCTTTGACTCATTTAGCATTTTGAGAACTGAATTAGGAGTGATTGATTAAATGCTTGATTCTGATGACTGCTGATTTTTTATTGTTCTGATTGATATTTTATTTTCTGTTAGTTAGTTTTTGGTTTGATTATTTGCTTTCAGTTGATTTTATTTCTTCTACTGATTTCTATTTTTAGCCTTACTGTTAGTTTGATTTGAGCATTTACTTTGATGCAATTTTCTGCTTACTTTGCACTTACTATTTTATGCTTTTCAAAATCTGATCACCTCTCACTACTTCTGATAATCTGAATTTCTGACTGGGGTTTTTACATTGTTTTTAATTGGAAGCTGGTAAGGAGTGATCGATTCCACTGAATCTGTTAAAAGGAAGAAACATTGATGATTGTTCCTCTTCCTCTAACTCCTTTACTGGAGTATAGTTTCTTTTGGATAAAAATCCTCTTCAAAATTAAAATGTTAGTTTTTGAAATAGAGATTATTTTATCTTCCTATAGTAATCTGCCTCATATCAATAGTGTTTTTCAAAGTCTTGAGTCATTAGTTTGATTTTCTAAATCAAGTGATTGCATTTATCATATGATGTATGGCTTTTATTTTGTGAATCATTCTTCCTTACTGTGGAGAGTCATCTCCTATGTCTGGAAGATAATCTCACAGCTGAGACTCTTTAATGATTATGAAAAGGAGAAAGCTTACAAAGATGCGCAGTGCGCCAAATAAATTGAAAAAGAGGCATAAAATGAGCCCAAAACTGAAAGATACGAAATTGCCAAATTGGATACACAAAGTGTATCAAAAATGAAAAGATGCGCAAAACGCCAACCAATTTGAAAAAGAGGAACAAAATGAGCCCAAGCCAAGCTTTCTTCCCTTTCAGATTGTTAAATGTCTTAGAAAAATCTGTGTGCCACTTAATACTTTTCAAAAGCTTGAGTTTGGAAATCCTGATTTCTGATCCCTTACTTTGTAACACTATTATATCAGATATTTTTCTGGAACGAGGCTTGAAAGGATCTCTTTTAAAATCTAACGTCTTCTCTTCTGAATCGGATTTTTTTTTTGAAAGAGGTTTGCATCGATAAGCTACCCGGGGTCGGAGTTACGAAAGTTGATTTTTCAAACTTTTTTTGGATTTCAGCACTGTCAATTGTCTCCTTATTGGTTTTTGAATCTAAAATCAAGGAAAAATTCTGATTTACTCGAGCAGCTTGATAAAAAAAACAACCAAAAATTGTGGCTTTTATTTATTTTTGCTGTGAGTTTTATTCGTTTTTTTGTTTTAGTTAAATTTCGTGGTTGTGCTTTTGGGATCCTGATCTATCATTTTCATCCTCTATCTTTTTCAGTTTTCTTCACATTGTCCCGGACGATGCCCTGATCGTCCTGGATGATCGTCTTCATCCTGGATGATCCAAACATCATCCTAGACGATTCATTCAAAATCGTCCCCACACTGCTCCTAGTGCTGAGAAACTCCAATTATTGGTGATCGTCCTGGACGATCTGTACGATCATATCGTCCTGGACAATCGCAGGATCGTCCCGGACGATCAGGATCGTCTAGTGCATTTCAGTTGTACGTCCCGAACTGTGTTCAGGACGATTTGGGCACTTTTTGAACTAATCGTACAGGATGATGTCCCTATCGTCCTGGACGATCAAGTCATTTTTCGGTCGTCCAGCACATGTTTCTCTGGACGACCCGAACTGTCTTCTGGACGATATTCCTCGATTTGCACTAATCATCCCAGACGATCGCATGATCGTATGGGACGATAAGAACAATTTTTTCTACTGATCGTCCAGAAGAGCCAGATCATCCAGGCTGAAATAGCTGATTCTGAACTGATCGTACAGGACGATCTATAGATCGTCCTGGACGATCTTGGCCGACCAGTTGAGATTTAGGGCAAATTTTAAGCCCTCCTATAAAAGAACTTTTTCTTGAAACAAGAAAAATCTTTTGCCACCTTCCATTCCAAAGAAACCCTAGAGAGAGAGCGAGAGAGAAGATCTTGTGAGGGGGAGTTAGTGAGGGATTCACTAAGGTTGCTCCAAGCACGGATCAGAGTCGTCTTCTCCGCTCGTCGTCTTTCGTCTAGTTGGTGTTCATCGTGGGAGAATCATTTGCAAGAAGATCCGGGGTTCTCTGCCTGCTTCAGGTGGAAGCAAAAGGAGTTCGAAGGTGCTCTGCCTGCTTCAGGAGGAAGCAAAAGGAGGTCGGGTTCTCTGCCCCACCGTGTGGTGAAAAAGAGGTCTTGTACAGGCTTCTCCGCCTTGCTGTGGGAGCAAAAGCAGAGACACTTTTTGTTTAGTGCAATCCCCGGAGGGGAGGCTCCGGTGAGTGGACGTAGGTCAAGTTGACCGAACCACTATAAAATCTGGTTTGCTTTTCTGATTCAGTTCTGCACTTTACTTTTTGATATTAACTGCGTGGGTGAATATCTGATATTGATCTTTTCGTTCTTGTTTAATTGTTTCCGCTGCTAAGTATCGAAAAGATTTTTTATTGTTGTCGTGAAATTTTTAAATAACCAATTCACCCCCCCCCCCCCCACTCTTGGTTAGCCTTGGGACTAGTTCATAAGGGCTTAACATCCCTATCGAAGTTTCAAAATCCTAAACCATAAACCCTAAATTTCTAAAAATCCTAAACCCTAAGCCCTAACCCATAAAAACCCTAAACCCCAGACCCTAAACCCTAAACCCTAAACCCTAAACCCAAAAAACTATGAACCCTAAACCGTAAACCCTAAAACCCTAAACCCTTAACCCTAAACCTTAAAAACCTAAAAAAAAAATCTTAAAACCCTAAACCCTAAACCTTAAAAACAATAAAAAACCTAAACCCTAGACCCTTAAAAACCCTAAAAAAAACTCCAAACCCTAAAAACCCTAAAGCCATAAAAAATCTTAAACCCTAAAGCCTAAACCCTAAAAACCATAAAAAAACCCTAAAACCCTAAACCCTTAAAATCCTAAAAAATTCTAAACCCTAAACACTAAACCCTAAACCATAAAACCCTAAAAAAAACCCTAAAACCCTAAACCCTAAATCCTAAACCCTAAACCCCAAACCCTAAACCCTAAACCTAAAACCTAAAGCCCAAACCATAAAACCCTAAACCCTAAACCCTAAACACTAAAAGCCCTAAACACTAAACCCTAAACCCTAATACCTAAACCCTAAACCCTAAAAAAACCCTAAACCCTAAAAAACCCTAAACCCTAAAAAAAAACCCCAAAACCCTAAACCCTAAAACCTAAACCCTAAACCCTAAAAATTGTAAACCCTAAACCCTAAACCCCTAAAAACCCTAAATCCTAAACCCTAAACCCTAAACCTTAAACCCTAAACCCTAAGCCCTAAAACCCTAAAAAACCTTAAAGCCTAAACCCTAAACCATAAACCCTAAAACCCTAAAACCCTAAACCCTAAAATCCCTAAGAAAAAAAAACCTAAAATCCTAAACCCAAAAAATCCTAAAAAGCCATAAAAAATCCTAAACCCTAAATCCAAAACCCTAAACCCTAATCTATAAAAGCCCTAAACCCCAGACCCTAAACCCTAAACCCTAAACCCTAAACCGTAAACCCTAAAAACTATAAACCCTAAACCCTAAACCCTAAAACCCTAAACCCTAAACCCTAAACCCTAAACCCTAAACACTAAAAACCCTAAACACTAAACCCTAAACCCTAAAAAAAGCCTAAACCCTAAACCCTAAACCCTAAAAAAAAAACCCCAAAACCCTACACCCTAAAACCTAAACCCTAAACCCTAAAAACTGTAAACCCTAAACCATAAACCCCTAAAAACCCTAAATCCTAAACCCTAAACCCTAAACCTTAAACCCTAAACCCTAAGCCCTAAAACCCTAAAAAACCTTAAAGCCTAAACCCTAAACCATAAACCCTAAAACCCTAAAACCCTAAACCCTGAAAACTCTAAGAAAAAAAAACCTAAAACCCTAAACCCTAAAAATCCTAAAAAGCCATTAAAAATCCTAAACCCTAAACCCTAAACCCAAAACCCTAAACCCTAATCTATAAAAGCCCTAAACCCCAAACCCTAAACCATAAACCCTAAACCCTAAACCCTAAAAACTATAAACCCTAAACCCTAAACCCTAAAACCCTAAACCCTAAACCCTTAACCCTAAACCCTAAACCCTAAACCTTAAAAACCTAAAAAAAAATCCTAAAACCCTAAACCCTAAAACCCTAAACCTTAAAAATAATAAAAATCCTAAACCCTTAAAAACCCTAAAAAAACTCTAAACCCTAAAAACCCTAAAGCCATAAAAAACCTTAAACCCTAAAGCCTAAACCCTAAAAACCATAAAAAAAACCCTAAAACCCTAAACCCTTAAAATCCTAAAAAATTCTAAACCTTAAACCCTAAACACAAAACCCTAAACCAGAAAACCCTAAAAAAACCCTAAAACCCTAAACCCTAAACCCTAAACCCTAAACCCTAAACCTTAAAACCTAATGCCCAAACCATAAAACCCTAAACCCTAAACCCTAAACACGAAAAACCCTAAATACTAAACCCTACACCCTAAACCATAAATCCTAAACCCTAAATAAACCGTAAATCCTAAACCCTAAAACACCAAACCCTAATCCCTAAACCCTAAACCCTAAAACCTAAAAACCCTAAAAGAAAAAACCGTAAAAACTTAAACCCTAAACCCTAAAAATCCTAAAAAATCATAAAAAACCCTAAACCCTAAACCATAAACCGTAAATCCTAAAACCTAAACCTTAAAAACCCTAAAAAAAAAACCTAAAACCCTAAACCCTAATCCCTAAACCCTAAGCTCTAAAAACCCCTAAAAAACCCTAAACCCTAAACCCAAAACCTAAACCCTAAAAAGAAACTCAGAACCCTAAAATCCCTAAAACCCTAAAAAACCCTAAACTCTAAACTCTAAACCGTAAACCCTAAACCCTAAAAAAAAACCCTAAAACCCTAAACCCTAAAAATCCTAAAAAACCATAAAAAATCCTAAACCCTAAACCCTAAACACTTAAGCCTAAACCCTAAAAATCCCAAAAAACCTTAAAAAACACTAAACCCTAAACCCTAAACCCTTAAAATCTAAACGCTAAAACCTAAACCCTAAATATTACAAACCATAAACCCTAAAAAAACCCTAAACCCTAAAACCTAAACCCTAAACATTACAAACCATAAACCCTAAAAAAAACTCTAAGCCCTAAACCCTAAAAATCTTAAACACTAAACCTAAACCCTAAACCATAAAGCCCTAAATCCTAAATCCCTAAAAAAAACTCTAAACCCTAAACCCTAAAACCCTAAACCCTAAACCCTAAATCCTAAAATAACCCAACACCCTAAAACCCTAAAAAACCCTAAACCCTAAACTGTAAATCCTAAACCCTATACCCTAAACCCTAAACCCTTAACCCCAAACCCAAAACTCTAAGCCCTAAACCTTAAAAAACCTAAAACCTAAACACTAAACCCTAAAAACCATAAACCCTAAAAAAACTCTAAACACTAAACCCTAAAAATCTTAAACCCTAAACTCTAGACCCTAAACCCTAAACCCTAAAACCCTAAACCCTAAATCCCTAAAAAAAACCCTAAACCCTAAACCCTAATAACCTAAACCCTAAACCCTAAACCCTAGAAGAACCCTACACCCTAAAACCCTAAAAAACCATAAACCCTAAATCCTAAACCATAAACCATAAACTCTAAACCCTAAATTTGTAAAAACCCTAAACCCTAAACCCCAAACCCAAAACCCTAAACCCCTAATAACCCTAAACCCAAAACCCTAAACCTTAAAACCCTAAACCCTAAACCTTAAACCCTAAACCCTAAACCCTAAACCATAAACCCCAGACCCTAAACCCTAAAACCTAAACCATAAACCCTAAACCCTAAAAACTATAAACCCTAAACCCTAAAACCCTAAACCCTAAACCCTAAAACCTATGCGTTAAACCCTGAACCCTTAATGCTAAACCCTTAACCCTAAACCCTAAACCCTAAAAACCTAAAAAAAAATCCTAAAACCTTAAACCCTAAACCTTAAACCTTAAAAATGTTGCAAATCTGGTTTTGATGATGACAATCATGTTTCTATTGAGTTTTACTTGGCTAACCCATTTCAAGCAAAAAAGATCAAGATTAACTCAAGATTGGGTCCAAGTGTGTCTAAATATACTATTTTCCTTTTCTTGAGTAAATTGTAATGTAACTGATCCCCTAGCTAAGTAACTTTGCACACACACACTCAGGGCGAGAGCTTGAGTGAATTAGAGTTTCTATCTAATTTTTGTTCATTTCATCCTGGACGATACTCACATCATCCTGGACAATTAAGCAAAAATAAAAACCCTAATTAGGGTGACCAAGTTAAGTCTGTCTGATTAAGCTGATCATCCTGGATGATCCAGACATCATACGGGACGATATGCTCAAATCAAAATTTCTCAGCCGCTAGATCAAGTTAGGTAAGTTTTTATTTTAAGATATTTGGTCTGATCGTCCCGGATGATACGTGTAACATCCTGGATGATCTAGTACAATCATGCCTAAATTAGTCTAATTATGAAGGAAAGCAATTAATACTTGATTGATATGATCATATCATCCTGGACGATCACAGGATCGGCTTGGACGATCATGACCGTCTAGTGTGTTTCAGCTGTACGTCCAGAGCGGTGCTTAGGATGATTTCGGCATATTTTGAACTAATCATACATGACGATATCCTTATCATCCTGGACGATCAAGTCATTTTTGGGCCGTCCTGCACAAGTTTCTCTGGATGACCAGAGCAGTCTTCTGGATGAAATTCCTGAATTTACACTAATCATCCCGGATGATTGCAAAATTGTACGGGATAATATTAACAACTTTTCCACTGATCACTCAGAAGAGCCAGATCGTCCAAGCTGAAATAGCTGATTTTGAATTGATCGTATAGGACGATATATCGATCGTCCTGGATGATCTAGGCCGACCAGTTGAGATTTAGGGCAAATTTTGAGCCTCCTATAAAAGATCTTTTTCTTTCAACAAGAAAAATCTTTTGCCACTTTCCTTTCCAGAGAAACCCTAGAGAGAGAGAGTTTGGGAGAGAGAGAGAGGATCTTATGAGGGGGAGTTCATGAGGGGTGCGTGAAGGTTGCTCTAACCAAGGATCAGAGTCGTCTTCTCCGCTCGTCATCTTTCGTCGTGTTGGTGTTCTTTGTGAGAGGATCATTCGTAAGAAGATCTGGGTTTCTCTTCCCGCTTCCGGAGGAAGCGAAAGGAGTTCGAGGTTCTCTGCCTGCTTCAGGAGGAAGCAAAAGGAGGTTGGATTCTTTGTCTCACCGTATCGGTGGAAAGGAGGTTTTTATACAGGCTTCTCCGCCTTGCTGTGGGAGCAAAAGGAGAGACACTTTGAGTTACTGCAATACCCGGAGGGGAGGCTCCGGGGAGTAGACGTAGGTCAAGTTGACTGAACCACTCTAAAAATCTGGTGTGTTCTTTCTGATTACTTTCTACACTTTTGTTTTCTGTGATTATCTGCTTAGGTGAAATATGTGTTTAATCTTTTCATTTGAGTATTTACTTATTTTCACTGCATATCATAGAAAAGATTTTTGTTGTTGCTCTTGAATTTTTAAATAACCAATTCACCCCCCCTATTGGTTAGCCTTGGGACTAATTCATCAGGGATTAACATCCCTATCGAACTTTCAAGTGGTATCAGAGCGGGATTCAAAATTTAAGTTTAAAAACTTTTAAATTTGATCCATGGCTAACTTTGGTAATCGTAATACTGCTGAAGGTTATTCAATTACACGACCGCCATTGTTTGATAACATACCTTTTGATTTTTGTAAAAATCACATGTCCAGTTGTCTTCAATCAATTGATTATCACATGTGGATACTAGTTAAGGATGGATACGAATCACCTTTTAGGAAGATTAACAACATTAAATCTAAACTGCCCTTTACGGATTGGACTTTTGATGATCGTGACTTAGCACAATTGAATGCCAAATGTTTGAATTATTTTTTCTTTGTTTTAAAATTTGAGGATTACATGCGTATGTCTACTTGTATAGCTGGTAAGGAATCTGGGATAGATTGTGCATCACGTATGAAGGTACAACTGAAGTCAAACTATCTAGGTTAAATATTTTACTTCATGACTAGGAACTTTTTTATATGAAACCTACTGAAATCATTTCCGAAATGTATACGAGATTCACTCAAATCGTCACTTCTTTACATGCCTTAGGTAGAGAACTTACAAACTACGAAAGAGTGAACAAAATTCTTAGATGTCTGCCTTCTTCATATGATGCTAAGATAACTGCAATCACTGAATCTAAAGATTTGAATACTTACTCTATTGATAGCTTACTTGGATCACTCATTACTTACGAGCAAGGGGTGAACCAAAGACAGCTTGATGCAGGTGAGAAGAAGAAGGAGAAAATAGTGGCACTGAAGGCCAAAGAGAGTGATACTAGTGCTTCCGGGTCTGATAGCGATGACGTTACCTTGATCACTAGGCAATTCAAAAGCTTTCTAAGGAAGAAACACAAGAACTTTCAGAAGTGGAATAAGGGTAAGTACAACAGAAATTTTAAGGGTTCATTTTACACTATCTGTTTTGAATGTAGGAAGCCTGGACATATTAAGGCTGATTGTTCTACACTTAAAGCACACCCAAATAAGGAGAAGGATGAGAAATATAAGTTTAGGAAGGACAAGAAGCGGATTCAAAAAGCTTTCTGGGCAGATTCTGTATCCGACTCTTCTGAGACTAAAGCTGAAGAGGAGGAAACAAATTTGTGTCTAATGGCTGATGATCATCCTGGTCAGTCTGACTAGGAAGAGGTACGTGAGCTTACTTAGGATTAATTACTTGAAATATCTAAAAAAATTCATGCATCATATAGGAAGCTTAAGAAAACCCATGCTAGCTTTAAATTGGATTATTTAACTTTGCAAAAAGAGCATGATGTTTTGATTTAGGATCATTCCACTGTTGATTATAATCACATGTCTTTACTTGATGAATTTGATGAACTGAATAAAAAGCATTCTGATTTAATTGTTGAGCATGATTCATTGAAAACCGTACATGTTGACTTAGAAAGAGCTTTTAAAGAATTAGACAATATGGCATGTGAAGTGGAGAGTAGCAATGGTGCTTTGAAATTTGAAATTACAAGTTTAAAGAAAGAAAATGAATTTTTAAAAGTTAAGATCAATGTTTTTGAGAAATATGAAGCACCTCCTACGCTTGTACAGTTTTATGCAACTCCACCTTTTGAAGAATCTATTTTAAAATCATAAAAGCATGTTTCATACAGACCTAGGAAGAGGCACTATCACCCACGTAGATTAGTTAACCCTTTTCTGGTGTTAGATATTTTTCCTATGGCATGTTAGGACATACTTCCCACATCTGCACTGTTCACCGGAGTTCACATTAGGTGTGGAGGCCCAAATTGCCTGTTTCACAGCACAGCACACATGCATTGCATTCTTCTTTTCATAAGAAGGAACCCAAACTTATTTGGGTTCCTAAAATTGACATTTGAAAATTTTGTAGGTGTGCTCTCACACAAGATCTCATGAGAGTATGTGGTATCTGGACAGCGGTTGTTTTAGACATATGACTAGAGATACAAATTAATTTATTTCACTGGAAGCCAGGGCTGGAGGCAAGGTTACACTTCGAGACAACACCACCAAGAGGGTGGTAGGTTCAGGTATAATTGGTGATTCAAAGAGTTATATGAATGACAATGTTTTGCTTGTAGATGGACTGAAACATAACTTGCTGAGCATCAGTCAACTCTGTGACAAAGCATACAGCATCAAATTCCTGCCCACATGCTGCATTTTAAGCTTAAATGACAAAGTTGTTTTATAGGGACAAAGGATCAACAATATCTACAAGCTGGATGTAAGTTGCATTAATGCTAAAAATTTAATTTGCTTAAAAATTGTTGCTGATGTGTCCTGGTTGTGGCATAGGAGATTGTGTTATGCCAGTATGAAAACCCTTAGGAGAGTCACCCAAAAGGACTTAGTTAGAGGTGTGCCCAAGCTTAAGTTCACTAAGGACCACCTATGCGATGCCTGTCAGTTAGGGAAGAAAGTCCAGTCCACTTTTCACTCTGTTAAGGACATTAGCACCTCTAGACCTTTAGAAGTCCTTCACATGGATCTCTTTGGACCCATTAGCACTGCCAGCTTAGGGGGGGAAGTCTATGGGTTTGTGATTGTAGATGATTACTCAAGGTTCACTTGGATTAAATTTATGTCACACAAATCTGAGTCATTTGGTGAGTTTAAGTCCTTCTCTACTTAGATTCAGAGGAAGTTAGGTTGTGAGATCTTGACTATTCATAGTGATCATGGTGGAGAGTTTGAAAATGTGAAGTTTGGAAGTTTCTATGAGGTGCAAGGGATTAGTCATAATTTTTCAGCTCCTAGAACCTCTCAACAGAACGGGGTAGCTAAAAGGAAGAACAGGACCTTAGTGGAAGCCGCTAGAGCCATGCTTGCTGAGTATTCACTTCCAAAATACTTTTGGGCTGAAGTGGTGAACACTGCCTGTTATGTGCTGAATAGGGTGAACGTGAGATCAAATCTGAACAAGACACCTTTTGAGATTATTAAGGGTAGAACTCCAAACATGTCCCACCTCCATGTCTTTGGTTGTAAGGTTTTCATTTTGAATAATGGGAAATCATCCTTAGGAAAATTTGACCCCAAATCTGATGAAGGAGTGTTCTTAGGCTATTCTAGTGTGGGGAAATCCTTTACGGTGTTCAATAAGAGGACTTTGGTGGTGGAAAAGACAACTCATATGGTGTTTGATGAATTTGATCCTAAGGTGACTAGAGTTGAGGAAGAAGAAGAGGTAGAGTAGATTCCCAAGGGGTTGGAAATGCAAATATGGAGGAGAGGGTAGAACCTCAAACCACACTGCCTAGAGATTAGAGAAATTCTTTGAGTCATCCTAAAGAACTGATCTTAGGAGACCCTTCTGAAGGTGTTAGGACTAGGCATGGAGTTAGGAAGGAAGTAAACCACTCTGCCTTTATCTCAATGACTAAACCACCAACATCAATCAAGCCCTTTCAGATGAGTTTTGAATCTTAGCTATGCAAGAAGAATTGAATTAATTTGTAAGGAATGATGTTTGGGAGTTAGTAGAAAGACTTAGAAATCAAAGTAAAGTGGGAACCAAGTGGGTCTTTAAGAATAAGATGAATGATTCTGGTGTGGTGGTTAGGAATAAGGCAAGATTGGTGGCTAAGGGGTATAATCAGATTGAAGGGATTGATTTTGAGGAGACCTTTTCCCCTGTAGCTAGATTGGAAGCCATTAGAGTGTTACTAGCCTTTGCCTGTTATAAGGGATTTAAGCTGTTTCAAATGGATGTCAAGAGTGCATTTTTAAATGCGGTAATAAAAGAGAATGTTTTTGTAGAATAACCCCCAGGTTTTGAGAGTTCTCAATATCCAAATTATGTTTACAAATTAAAAAAGACCTTATATGGATTGAAACAGGCACCCAGAGCTTGGTATGAGAGGCTTAACACATTCCTGTTAGAAAGAGAGTTTGTTAAGGGGAGCGTAGACACCACCCTTTTTATGAGGAGAATAGGGGATGACTTACTCATTGTCCAGATCTATGTTGATGATATTATTTTTGGATCTTCTGATAAATATTTATGTGATGAGTTTTCTAAAATAATGAGTAAGGAATTTAAGATGAGTATGATGGGAGAATTGTCCTACTTTTTGGGGTTTAGCATAAGGTAAATGGATGATGGAACCTTTCTCAATCAATCTAAATACACTAATGACATTTTGAAGAAATATGAAATGGACAAAGCCAAGCCAATCACACTCCCATGGGCTCCACTATTCAGTTAGATAACGATTCAAGTGGAAAATCTATTAATTAGAAGAAGTATAGAGGAATAATTGGATCACTGCTTTACCTGACTGCAAGCCGACCTGATATCATGTTTAGTGTCTGTCTTTGTGCTAGGTTTCAGGCTGATCCCAAAGAGTCCCCCCTGACTGTTGTTAGGAGAATTCTTTGATATCTTTTACGGACCCCAAACATAGGAATCTGGTACCCTAGGCACAGCACCTCTTTTGAGATTGTTGGATATTCTGATTCTTGCTTTGTAGAGTGTAGGGTGGATATAAAGAGAACTTCTGCAACTTGTCAATTCATAAGACAGTCGTTAGTCTCCTGGTCCAGTAGAAAATCAAACTCAGTTGTACTTTCACTGCTGAAGCTGAGTATATTACCTTAGGGAGTTGTGCGGCCCAAGTTCTTTGGTTGAAGCAACAAGTCTTAGATTTAGGAATACCTGTGGGCATAATTTCTGTTTTGTGTGATAATACTAGTGTCGTCTGTATCTCTAAGATGAAAGTATGATAGGGATGTTAAGCCCTGATGAACTAGTCCCGAGGCTAACCAAGAGGGGGGGTGAATTGGTTATTTAAAAATTTCACGATAACAATGAAAATCTTTTCGATACTTAGCAGCAGAAACAAGTAAACAAGAATGAAAAGATCAATCACAGATATTCACCCAAGCAGTTTAAATCGGAAAAGTAAAGTGCAAAACTGAATCAGAAAAGCAAACCAGATTTTATAGTGGTTCGGTCAACTTGACCTACGTCCACTCCCCGGAGCCACCCCTCCAGGTATTGCACTAAACAAAAAGTGTCTCTCCTTTTGCTCCCACAGCAAGGCAGAGAAGTCTGTACAAACACCTCCTTTTCACCATGCAGTGAGGCAGAGAACCTGACCTCCTTTTGCTTCCTGCTGAAGCAGGCAGAGAACCTTCGAACTCCTTTTGCTTCCACCTAAAGCGGACAGAGAACCCCGGATCTTCTTGCGAACGATCCTCCCACGACGAACACCGACTAGACGAAAGACGACGAGCGGAGAAGACGACTCTGATCCATTCTTGGAGCAACCTTAGGGAATCCCTCACTAACTCCCCCTCACAAGATCTTCTCTCTCTCTCCCAACTCTCTCTCTCTCTAGGGTTTCTCAGGGAAGGAATGTGGCAAAAGATTTTTCTTGTTTCAAGAAAAAGTTTTTTATAGGAGGGCTTAAAATTTTCCCTAAATCTCAACTGGTCGGCCAAGATCGTCCAGGACGATCGGTAGATCGTCCTGTACGATCAGTTCAAATTCAGCTGTTTCAGCCTGGACGATCTGGCTCTTCTGGACGATTAGTAGAAAAAATTATTCATATCGTCCCGTACGATCCTGCGATCGTCCGGGATGATTAGTGCAAATCAAGGAAAATCTTCTAGATGACAGTTCGGGTCGTCCAGAGAAATCTGTACTGGATGACCAAAAAATGACTTGATCGTCCAGGACGATAGGGACATCGTCCTATACGATTAGTTCAAAAAGGCCCTAAATCATCCTATACATAGTTCTGGACATACAGCTTAAATGCACTAGACGATCAAGATCGTTTGGGACGATCCTGCGATCGTCCAGGATGATATGATTGTATCAACCAAAAATAAATTACTTTCCTTAATTACCAGATTAAATTAGGCATGATTGTACTGAATCGTCCGGGATGGTCAGACCAAATAACTTAAAATAAAAACTTGCCTAACTTGATCTAGCGGCTGAGAATTTCTGATTTGGGCATATCATCCCGTACGATCCAGAGATCATCTAGGACGATCTGCTTAGTCAGACCCTCTTAACTTAGTCGCCCTAATTAGGGTTTTTGTTTTGGCTGGATAGTCCAAGATGATGTGAATATCGTCCAGGATGATATGAACAAAAAATGAGCAGAAACTCTAATTCAATCAAGCTCTCCCCCTGACTGTGTGTGTGTAAGGTTACTTAGCTAGGGGATCAGTTACATTACAATTGACTCAATAAAAGAAAAATCATACATTTGACACACTTGGACCCGATCTTGAGTTAGCTTGATTTGCTTGTGATCTTTTGTGCCTGAAACGGGTTAGCCAAGCAAAACACACTGGAAACATATTTTTCATCATCAAAACCAAATTTGCAACATAAGAATCCAATCCAATATTCTAGAACCAAACACATTGATATAAGGTATCACTTTATTAGGGACCATGTTACTAAAGGGGACATTGAGCTATATCATGTAGCAACTGAAAATCAGCTGGCTGACATATTCACTAAACCACTGGCCTTTGACTCATTCAACATTTTGAGGACTAGATTAGGAGTGATTGATAAAAATGCTTGATTCTGATGACTGCTGATTCCTAATTTTTCTGAGTTTTATTCTGTTTCTGTTAGTTAGCTGTTTGATTTAATTATTTTCCTTCAGTTGTCTTTATTTTTGTTCTTCTGTTGATTTCTATGTCAGCCTTGGTGTTAGGTTGATTTGAGTATTTATGTTGATGTAATTTTCAACCTATTTTTATCTACTGGTTCATCTCTTTTTCAAATTTTCATTTAACAACTAAATCAATACAGGAAACATGACTCATAACAAAAACAGAAATGACTACAACTGACTCCCCCTTTTGACATCACAAAAAGGAGGAGGGGAAACAGAAATGGAAATACAAGTACAAACCACAAAAGAGAACAACTATAAAACAGAAAACTAAAACTGAGGTGGATCCTGATCAGAAGAAGGAGGTGGCGGTGGTGGATTGAAGTAGTGGTGAATGGCCTGAAAGTGGGCTTCAATCAAGGCAATCTCCTGGTCATGCTGCTGTTACTACTGCGCAGCATAGTCAGTGAAGCGCTGGATGTCCTCGGCTTGTCGCTGCTCTTGGGCAACCACATAGGAGTCAAATCTTGCCTCCCACTGGTTGAAGCGCTACACCAGGTGGTCAAAGGGAGAGGCAATGCGAAGGGGTGCAGGTGCCTCTGGTGCAGCAGGAACTGGAACGACCTCTTCCTCTTCCTTCTCAACATCCGGGGTGGGCTCCGGATGTAGTCGGGTGCTGTGTAGGATGTGGAATGAGTTGTTTGTGAAGAACGAAGGAGGGACATCAGGAGGGACAGGATACTGAAGGTCATATTTCGTCTCTAAGACATAATGAATAAGATGACCTAAAGCTAGATTTGGGGGACGCCTGTGGCCCGGATCTCTAATGGTGGTCAGGTGTTCTATGTATCAGATAATCAGATCAGAGGCATTAAATTCTCGACGGGCCATGATGAAGTAGGTGGTCAAGGACAGTAGCGGGGTAATGTGAATTTGATCCCCTGCCTTTGGAATGACGGAGGAACGAAGGACGTGCTGAATGGTCCGTGCGTCCTTGAGAAGGGAAGTACAAGCGTTGTCGAGATAGGGTGCGTTGGTATTACGAAGGAAGTGATTGGCGACACTCTAATCATAGTCAGGATCGGTGATAAGCGTGTGAAGTTTGTCGCCAGTGACAGATAGGTTGAGAATATTATGAAAATTATGGGTCGTGAGTTCCACGGGGCGTTGATTTACGTATGATCGAAGAGTGGAATAGTCCGCGGAAATGCGCAAGTTGGCAAAGAAGATTTGAAGGAGTTCAAGATTAAAGGGAAAGGCTAAGGTAAGAATGAGGGTGAGGGAGGTGTGTGCGAACAGATCCAGAATGGGATAAGTGACAGTGCGGGGATTTATAATTTTAGAGTGCGTGATCCCCACATCACGATAGCATTCGAAAGCAGCCTGATCGGTTGCATTCGGGAAGCGAGGATCGACATTTCCCCGGGACGAACTAGCACCGTTTTGATGAGACCTTTTGCCACCAGCCATTAGGAATCCAAAGTGTAAGAAGGTAGAAGGAGAGTGGAAGAAAAACGGTGTGGAAAAATCTGAAGAAAACTGCTATTTATATAGAAAATGGCCGGATCGTCCCGTACGATCGTGATATCGTCCGGGATGATTTGGTCATTTATGACGTCCTGGACGATTGGTCAAAAAAGGCGGTCCGATCGTCCAGGACGATCATATATCATCCAGGATGATTAGACACAGGCAATCATCCCGATGAGTCAGGCTGGATGACCGTTGACGAAAGGTATCGTCCAGGACGATTACGTGGATCATCCGGGACGATATGCAATAAATATGTCGGACGGGCCGAATTCCAATCGCCCAGCGACTAACACGTGGATCGTCCAGGATGATGAGGTGGATCGTCCAGGATGATGGATAATAATTGGTGCAATGTCAGCCATTTGATCAGATTAGAAAGATATGGATCATATCGTCTAGGACGATGTAAGGATCGTCCAGGATGATGACCAATAATTGGGATTTTTCAGTAGCAGGAGCAGTGTGTGGACGATTTTGAAAGAATCGTCCAGGATGAAGAAGATCGTCAAGGACGATCGTGGTATCGTCCAGGACGATGTGAAGAAAATAGAAAAATATGAAGGATGAAGATGATCGATCAGGATCCCAAAAACACAACCTTGAAATCAAAATAAAACAAAAACGAATAAATCTTACAGCAAAAGCACATAAAAGCAATGTTTATTTTTTTTTTTATTTTTTTTTTGATCAAGCTGCTCGAGTAAATCAGAATTTTTACTTGATTTTAGATTCAAAAACCAATAAGAGGACGATTGGCCGCTGAAATCCAGAAAAGGTTGGAAAAATCAACTTTCGTAACTCTGACCCCGGGCACCTTATCGATGCAAATCTCTTTCAAAACAAAAATTCGATTCAGAAGAAAAGACATTAGATTCGAAAAGAGATCTTTTCAAGCCTCGTTCTAGAAAAATATCTGATATAATAGTGTTACAAAGTAAAAAATCAGAAATCATGATTTTCAAACACAAGCTTTTGAAAATATTAAGTGGCGCACAGATTTCTCTAAGACATTTAACAATCTGAAAGGGAAGAAAGCCTCGTTTGGGCTCATTTTGTACCTCTTTATCAACTTGGTTGGCGCTTTACGCATCTTTTGATTTTTGATACACTTTGTGTATCCAATTTAGCAATTTTGCATCTTTTCAGTTTTGGGCTCATTTTATGCCTCTTTTTCAAATTATCTGGCGCACTGCGCATCTTTCATAAGCTTTCTCCTTTTCATAATCATTAAAGAGTCTCAGCTATGAGATTATCTTCCAGACATAGGAGATGACTCTCCACAGTAAGGAAGAATGATTCACAAAACAAAAGCCATACAACATATGATAAATGCAATCACTTGGTTTAGAAAATCAAACTAATGACTCAAGACTTTGAAAAACACTATTCATATGAGGCAGATTACTGTAGGAAGATAAAATAATCTCTATTTCAAAAACTAACATTTTAATTTTGAAGAGGATTTTTATTCAAAAGAAACCATACACCAGTAAAGGAGTTAGAGGAAGAGAAACAATCATCAATGTTTCTTCCCTTTAACAGATTCAGTGGAATCAATCACTGCTTACCAGCTTCCAAACCAAAACAAGGTAAAAACTCCCAGTCAAAAATTTAGATCATCAGAAGTAGTGAGCGGTGATCAGATCTTGAAAAGCATAAAACAGTAAGTGTATGATATAAACCATTGAATAAAAAAAGATAGAAAATTACAGCAAAGTAAATACTCAAATGAAACTAACAGTAAGGCTAAACCAGAAATCAGCAGAGGAAATAAAATCAACTGAAAGCAAATAATAAAAGCAAAAACTAACTAACGAAAAATAGAATATCAATCCGAACAATCAGAAATTAGCAGTCATCAGAATCAGGCATTTATATCAATCACTCCTAATCTGGTTCTCAAAATCCTGAATGAGTCAAAGCCCAGTGGTTTAGTGAATATGTCAGCCAGCTGATTTTCAGTTGCTACATGATGTAGCTCAATGTCCCCTTTTATAACATGGTCCCTAATGAAGTGATGCCTTATATCAATGTGTTTGGTCCTAGAATGTTGGATTGGATTCTTAGAGATACAGATGACACTAGTATTATCACACAGAATAGAAATTGTGCCAACAGGTACCCCTAAATCCAAAACTTGTTGTTTCAACCAAAGAACTTGGGCCACACAACTCCCTAAGGCAATATACTCAGCTTCAGCAGTGGAAAGTGCCACTGAGTTTTGTTTTCTACTGGACCAAGAGACTAACGACTGTCCTATGAATTGACAAGTCCCAGAAGTGCTCTTTTATCCACCCTACACCCCGCAAAGTCAGAATCAGAATATTCAATGATCTCAAAAGAGGTGCTGTGCCTAGGGTACCAAATTCCTAAGTTTGGGGTCCCTAAAAGATATCTAAGAATTCTCTTAACTGCAGTCAGGTGGGACTCTTTAGGATCAGCCTGAAACCTAGCACAAAGATAGACACTAAACATGATATCAGGTCGGCTAACAATCAGGTAAAGCAGTGAACCTATTATCCCTCTATACTTCTTCTGATCAACAGATTTTCCATTTGAATCTTTATCTAACTGAACTGAGGAGGGCATCGGAGTATTGATTGGCTTGTCTTTGTCCAATTCATGTTTCTTCAAAATGTCCTTAGTGTATTTTGATTGATTGAGAAAGGTTCCCTCATCCGTTTGCCTTATGCTAAACCCCAAAAAGTAGGACAATTCTCCTATCTTACTAATCTCAAACTCCTTACTCATTATTTTAGAAAACTTTTCACATAAATATTTATCAGAAGATCCAAAAATTATATCATCAACATAGATCTGGACAATGAGTAAGTCATCCCCTAATCTCCTCAAAAAAAGGGTGGTGTCTACGCTCCCCTTAACAAACTCTCTTTCTAACAGGAATGTGCTAAGCCTCTCATACCAAGCTCTAGGTTCCTGTTTCAATCCATATAAGCCCTTTTTTAATTTATAGACATGACTTGGATATTGGGAACTCTCAAAACCTGGGGGTTGTTCTACAAAAACATCTTCTTTAATTACCCCATTTAAAAAGGCACTCTTGACATCCATTTGAAACAGCTTAAATCCCTTGTAACAGGCAAAGGCTAGTAGCACTCTAATGGCTTTCAATCTAGCTACAGGGGCAAAAGTCTCCTCAAAATCAATCCTTTCTATCTGATTATACCCCTTAGCCACAAATCTTGCCTTATTTCTCACCACCACACCAGAATCATTCATCTTATTCTTAAAGACCAACTTGGTTCCCACAATACTTTGATTTTTAGGTCTTTCTACTAACTCCCAAACATCATTCCTTACAAATTGATTCAATTCTTCCTACATAGCTAAAATCCAAAACTCATCCGACAAAGCTTGATTGATGTTGGTGGGTTCAGTAATTGAGATAAAGGCAGAATGGTTTACTTCCATCCTAAGTCCATGCCTAGTCCTAACACCTTCAGAAGGGTCTCCTAAGCTCAGTTCTTTAGGATGACTCAAAGAATAACTCCAATCTCTAGGCAATGTGGTTTGAGGTTCTACCCTTTCCTCCAAATTTGTATTTCCAACTCCTTGAATAACCTCAACAATCTCTTCATCTTCTACTTCAGATCTAGACTCCTTAGGATCAAATTCATCGAACACTACATAGGTTATTTCTTCCACCACCAAAGTCCTCCTATTGAACACCCTAAAGGATTTCCCCACACTTGAATATCCTAAGAACACTCCTTCATCAGATTTGCGATCAAATTTTCCTAAGGGTGATTTCCTGTTATTCAGAATGAAAACCTTACAGCCAAAGACATGGAGGTGGGACAGATTTGGAGTTCTACCCTTAATGATCTCATAAGGTGTCTTGTTTTGTTTGACTCTCACATTCACCCTACTCACCACATAACAGGCAGTGTTCACCGCTTCAGCCCAAAAGTATTTTGGAAGTGAATACTCGGCAAGCATGGCTCTAGCGGCTTTCACTAAGGTCCTATTCTTCCTTTCAGCTACCCCGTTCTGCTGAGGGGTCCTAGGAGCTGAAAAATTGTGACTAATCCCATGATCCTCACAAAAACTTCCAAATCTTTTATTTTCAAACTCCCCTCCGTGATCACTATGGATGGTAAAAATCTCATATCCTAACTTCTTCTGAATCCAAGTAGAGAAAGATCTAAACTCATCAAATGACTCAGATTTATGTGACAAAAACTTAACCCAAGTGAACCTCGAATAATCATCTACAATCACAAACCCATAGACTCTCCCCCTAAGCTGGCAGTGCTAATGGGTCCAAAGAGGTCCATGTGAAGAACTTCCAAAGGTCTGGAGGTGCTAATGTCCTTAACAGAGTGAAAAGAGGACTAGACTTGCTTCCCCAACTGACAGGCATCACACAGGTGATCCATAGTGAACTTAAGCTTGGGCACACCTCTAACTAAGTCCTTTTGGGTGACTCTCCTAAGGGTTTTCATACTGGCATGACACAATCTCCTATGCCATAACCAAGACTCATCAGCAGAAGTTTTTAAGCAGATTGAATTATCAGATTTAATGCAACTTACATCAGCTTGTAGACGTTGTTGATCCTTTGCCCCTGCAAAACAACTTCATCATTTAAGCTTAAAATGCAGCCAGTTGGCAGGAATTTGATGCTATATCTCTTGTCACAAAGTTGACTGATGCTCAGCAAGTTGTGTTTCTATCATAAAATCCTTTGAATCACCAATTATACCTGTGCCTACCACTTTCCTGGTGGTGTTATCTCCAAGTGTAACCTTGCCTCCAGCTCTGGCCTCCAGTGAAATGAACTGATTTGCATCTCCAGTCATATATCTAGAACATCTGATGTCCATGTACCACATGCTCTCACGAGGTCTTGTGTGAGAGCACACCTACAAAAATATCAAACGTCAGTCTTAGGAACCCAAACAGGTTTGGATTCCTTCTTATGAAAAGAAGAATGCAATGCATGCGTGCTGTGCTGTGAGACAGGCAGTTTGGGTTTCCACATCCAATGTGTACTATAGTGAACAGTGCAGGTGTGGGAAATATGTCCTAACATGCCACATAAAAAACATCTAATACCAGGAAAATGGTTAACTAATCTACGTGGGTGATAATGCTCTTCCTAGATGTATATGAAACATGCTTTGAAGAACTTGCAACAGATTTTTCAAAAGGTGGCGATGCATAAAACTGTTCTAAAGTAGGCGGTATTTAGTTCTCTTCAAAAGCACTGATTTTCACTTTCAAGAACTCAATATGTTTATTTAAACTTGTAATTTCAAAAGTTCTTGCACTTTCATTACTTTCCAACTCACATGCCATATCATTCACTTTCTTAAAAGCAATTTCTAATTCAACATGCGATGTTTTTAACAAATTACTCTTGTGGACCCCACATGGGCTGGGCGGCAATAGAGGGGGCGAAAACCCCTTGTTCCGCCTCATGTACGCCTGGATCGGTCCTGGATGGGCCGGTTGGACCGGTCTAGGTACCGATCTATCAATACTCATCTCCCAAAGAGCCATCTTGTCCTCAAGGTGGAAGGAGAGAAACTGATGCTTTACCCTCTCATATTGCTCCCATGTTGCATTATAGTCAGATAGGTTCTTCCGCTTAATCAAAACTTCCTTGAGCTCTTCCGCTCTCTTCCATACCCCTTGAAGCTCCAGTGGTTCCAAAACCACCTCTAGATCTTATGTCAGCGGCCTGGTAATTCCAAACTAGCTGCATGATCCCCCAAAGCTCTCCTCAATTGCGATACGTGGAACACTGGGTGTATGGAAGCGGTCAAGGGTAACTTCAAGTGATAGGCCATTGCTCCAATTCTCTCTAGCACGTCATAAGGGCTAAAGTACCTCGAGGTTAGCTTTTCATTCCTTCTGTTAGCTATTGTCCTCTTTCTGTAAGGTCATAACTTTAAGAATACCCTATCCCCAATGGCAAACTGGATGTCCTGGTGCCCGTCCACTTGTTTCTTCATAATTTGTTGAGCCCTCAATAGATGTCTTTTTAGCTCCTCCATCACCCTATCTCTTTCCTCTAAGTACTGCTCTACTGAAGATACTGGTGTACGGCCCTACCCAACATGTACCAGAAGTGGAGGGTATGTCCCGTACAACACCTTGAAAGGGGTCATTTGGGAGGTCGAGTGGTATGGAGTGTTGTACCGGTATTCTGCCTATGCTAGCCACTTAGCCCAATCCTAGGTGTTTTTGAAGCAAAACATCATAGGTATGTCTCCAAGCTCCAGTTCACTAACTCTGTCTATCCGTCGGTGTGAGGGTGGTAAGCGGTGCTCCTCTTTAGTATTGTCCCTTGTAGCCTGAACAACTCCCTCTGAAAATGACCGAGGAACATCTTATCTCTGTCAGACACTATAGACTCCAGTATCCCGTGTAGCCTTACCACCTTCTTGATGAATGCGGCCGGTACTGTCACTATAGTATAAGGATGTCGTAGGGGGATGAAGCGAGCGTACTTACTCAGTTTATTAACTGCCACTAGGATCACAGTAAACCCTTCGGATCGTGGTTATACCTTCGTATGTTATACATAATCTATCCCAGATTTCCTTTCCCGTTGTACAAGTAGAAACACGCATATAGTCTTCAGATTTTAGAGCACAAAAGAAACAGTTCAAGCATTTTGCATTTAACGGTGCTAAATCACGATCATCAAATGTCCAATCAGTGAAAGGCAATTCAGTTTTCACATTGTTAATCAATCTAAAAGGTGGTTCGTATCCGTCCTTAACTAACATCCACATGCGATAATCAATAGATTGCAGAAAAGTAGACATGTGTGTTTTCCAAAAATCAAAAGGAATATTGTCAAAAAATAGTGGTCTTGTAATGGAATAGCCTTCAGCAGTATTACGATTATTATAGTTAGCCATGGATCAAATTCAAAAGTTTTTAAACCTAAATTTTGAATCCCGCTTTGATACCACTTGAAAGTTCGATAAGGATGTTAAGCCCTGATGAACTAGTCCCGAGGCTAACCAAGAGGGGGGGTGAATTGGTTATATAAAAATTTCATGATAACAATGAAAATCTTTTCGATACATAGCAGCGAAAATAAGTAAATAAGAACGAAAAGATCAATCACAGATATTCACCCTAGCAGTTTCTATCAGAAAAGTAAAGTACAAAACTGAATTAGAAAAGCAAACCAGATTTTATAGTGGTTCGGTCAACTTGACCTACGTCCACTCCCCGGAGCCTCCCCTCCGGGTATTACACTAAACAAAATGTGTCTCTCCTTTTGCTCCCACAGCAAGGCGGAGAAGCCTGTACAAAAACCTCCTTTTCACCACGCGGTGAGGCAGAGAACACGACCTTCTTTTGCTTCCTCCTGAAGCAGGCAGAGAACCTTCGAACTCCTTTTACTTCCACCTGAAGTGGGCAGAGAACCCCGGATCTTCTTGCGAACGATCCTCCCATGACGAACACCGACTAGACGAAAGACGACGAGCGGAGAAGATGACTCTGATCCGTGCTTGGAGCAACCTTAGTGAATCCCTCACTAACTCCCCCTCACAAGATCTTCTCTCTCTCTCTCCCAACTCTCTCTCTCTCTCTCTAGGGTTTCTCAGGGAAGCAAGGTGGCAAAAGATTTTTCTTGTTTTAACAAAAAGTTCTTTTATAGGAGGGCTTAAAATTTGCCCAAAATCTCAACTGGTCGGCGAAGATCGTCCAGGACGATTGGTTCTTCGCCATGTATGATCAGTTCAACTTCAGCTGTTTCAGCCTGGATGATCTGGCTCTTCTGGACGATTAGTAGAAAAAATTGTTCATATCGTCCCGTACGATCCTGCGATCGTCCGGGATGATTAGTGCAAATCAAGGAAAATCGTCCAGATGACAATTCGGGTCATCTAGAGAAATCTGTACTGGACAACCAAAAAAAGACTTGATCATCTAGGATGATAGGGACATTGTCCTGTACGATTAGTTCAAAAAGGCCCTAAATCGCCCTGTACATATTTCTGGACGTACAGCTTAAATGCACTAGACGATCAAGATCGTCCAGGACGATATGATTGTATCAACCAAAAATAAATTACTTTCCTTAATTACCAGATTAAATTAGGCATGATTGTACTGAATCGTCCGGGACGATCAGACCAAATAACTTAAAATAAAAACTTGCCTAACTTGATCTAGCGGCTAAGAATTTCTGATTTGGGCATATCGTCCCGTACGATCCAGAGATCGTCTAGGACGATCTGCTTAATCAGACCCTCTGAACTTAGTCGCCCTAATTAGGGTTTCTGTTTTGGCTGGATCTTTCAGGACGATGTGAATATCGTCCGGGATGATATGAACAAAAAATGAGCAGAAACTCTAATTCAATCAAGCTCTCCCCCTGAGTGTGTGTGTGTGCAAGGTTACTTAGCTAGGGGATCCGTTACATTACAATTTACTCAATAAAAGGAAAATCATACATTTGACACACTTGGACCCGATCTTGAGTTAGCTTGATTTGCTTGTGATCTTTTGTGCCTGAAACGGGTTAGCCAAGCAAAACACACTGGAAACATGTTTGTCATCATCAAAACCAGATTTGCAACATAAGAATCCAATCCAATATTCTAGAACAAAACATATTGATATAATGCATCACTTTATTAGGGGCCATGTTACGAAAGGGGACATTGAGCTATATCATGTAACAACTAAAAATCAGCTGGATGACATATTCACTATACCACTGGCCTTTGACTCATTCAACATTTTGAGGACTAGATTAGGAGTGATTGATATAAATGCTTGATTCTGATGACTGCTGATTCCTGATTTTTCTGAGTTTTACTCTGTTTCTGTTAGTTAGCTGTTTGATTTGATTATTTTCCTTCAGTTGTTTTTATTTTTGTTCTTCTATTGATTTCTGTGTCAGCCTTGGTGTTAGGTTGATTTGAGTATTTATATTGATGTAATTTTCAACCTATTTTTATTTACTGGTTCATCTCTTTTATCTACTATTTTATGCTTTTGAAAATCCGATCACTACTCACTATTTCTGATAAACTGGATTTCTAACTGAGAGTTTTACCTTATTTTTAGTTTGAAGCTGGTAAGCAGTGATTGATTCCACTGGATATGTTAAAGGGAAGAAACATTGATGATTGTTTCTCTTCCTCTAACTCCTTTATTGGTGTATTATATCTTTTGGATAAAAATCTTCTTCAAAATTAAAATATTAGTTTTTAAAATAGAGATTTATTTTATCTTCCTATAGTAATCTACCTCATATAAATAGTATTTTCAAAGTCTTGAGTCATTATTATGATTTTTTAAACTAAGTGATTGCACTTATCATATGACGTATGGTTTTTATTTTGTGAATTACTCTTCCTTATTGCAGAGAGCGTCTCCTATGTCTGGAAGGTAACTTTACAGCTGAGATGATTTAACGATTTTGAGAGGGAGAAAGATTACGAAAGAAGCGCAGTGCACCAAATAAATTGAAAAAGAGGCACAAAATGAGCCCAAAGCTGAAAAGATGCGAAATGTCGCCAAACTAAAAGATACACAAAGTGTATCAAAAATTAAAAGATACATAAAGCGCCAAACAAATTAAAAAAAGAGGCACAAAATGAGCCTAAATTAATCTTTCTTCTCTTTAAGATCGCTAAATGTCTTAGAAAAATCCTGCGCCACTTCATATTTTCAAAAGCTTGAGCTTGAAAATCATGATTTTTGATTTATTACTTTGCAACACAATTATATCAGATATTTTTTTGGAATGAGGCTTGAAAGGATCTTTTTTTGAATCTAATGTCTTTTCTTCTGAATTAAATTTTTGTCTTGAAAGGGATTTGCATCTATAAGGTGTCCGAGGTGGGAGTTACGAAAGTCGATTTTCCAACTTTTTCTGGATTTCAATGCTGTCAATCGTCTTCTTATTGGTTTTTGGATTTAAAATCAAGAAAAATTCTGATCTACTGGAGCAGCTTGATCAAAAAAAAAATCGTTGCTTTTGTGTTCTCGTTTTAAGTTTTATTTACTTTGGTTTTCTTTTTCTTTTACTGGTTGTGTTTTTGGATACTGATCGTTCATCTCCATCCTCCATTTTTTACCTATTTTCTTCACATCATCCTGGACGATCCACATATCATCCTGGATGATCTTCTTCGTCTTGGACGATCCTTACATCATCCTGGACGATATGATCCATATCTTTCTGATCTGATCGAACGGCTGAGCATGTTCCAATTATTGGTCATCATCCTGGATGATTCACAAAATCGTCCGGGACGATACACGTGTCAGTAGCCAGACGATTCAAATTCGGCCCGTCCGACACATTTATTGCACATCATCCTGGTCGATCCACCTAATCGTCCGGGCCAATACTTTTCATCAACGGTCGTCTAGCTTGACTCCTCGGGACGATCGCCTGTGTTTAATCATCCTGGACGATCTGATCACCTTTTTGACCAATCATCCTGGCCATCATAATGTTCATATCGTCCTGAACGATCTCGCGATCATACAGGACGATCCGGCCGACTTCTATTTAAACAGCCAATTTCTTTAATTTTTTCCACCCTTCTCCTTCCACTCTCCCTCACTCGTGCTTTCTAATGGCTGGCGGGAAATGTTCAAGGCAGAAGGGTGCGAGTTCCTCGTGGGGGAATGTTGATCCCTGCTTTTCCAATGCAGCCAATCAGACTGCCTTCGAGCGGTATAATGAGGTGTGGATCACCCAGTCAAAAATAGTAAACCCCTACACCCTTACCTATCTTTTTCTTGATCTTTTTGCACACATCCCTCACTTTCATCCTTACCCTCACCTTTCCATTTAGCCTAGAACTTCTTCAAGTTTTCTTTGCCAATCTGCGCATTTCTGCTGACTATTCCACCCTCCGCTCATATGTGAATCAACGTCCTGTGGAACTCACAGCCTAGGACTTTCATAAAATCCTTCAACTTTTTATGACAGGCGACAAAATCCACACTCTTATTACTGACCCTGACTATGATTGGAGTGTCGCCAATCACTTTCTTCAAAACAAGAATGCACCCTATCACGACAATGCTTGCACTTCCCTCCTTAAGGATGTATGGACCATTCAGCACGTCCTTCGTTCCTCTGTCATCCCAAAGGCTGGGGATCGGATTCACATCACCCCCTTATTGTCTTTGACCATATATTACATCTTGGCCCACTGGGACTTTAATGCTACTATCCTTCTTATCAGATACATCGAGCACCTCACCATTATTAGCGATCCGGGTCATAGACGTCGTCCCAATCTAGCTTTAGGACATATCATTACATATGCCTTAGAAACAAAATATGACCTGTAGTATCTAGTCCCTCCCGATGTCCCTCCTTCCTTCTTCATAAATAATTCATTCCATGTCCTACACAGCACTCGACTACATCTAGAGCCCGCCCTGGATGTTGAGGAGGAAGAGGAAGAAGCTATTCCCGTCCCTGTTGCACCAGATGAACCTGCTCCCCTTCGCATTGCTTCTCCTTTTGACCATCTGGTGCAGCGCTTTGATCAGTGGGAGGCCAGATTCGACTCTTATGTTGCTGCCCAGGAGCAGCGGAACGCTGAGGACCTGCAGCGCTTTACTGACTATGCTGCTCAGCAGCAACAGCAGCACGACCAGGATATTGCATGGATTGGAGCACACTTCGCCTCCATCCACAATTACTTCACACCACCACAGCTACCTCCTCCTTCTGATCAGGTTCCGCCTCTGTTTTAGTGTTATGTTTTGTAGCTATTTTTTTCTTCTATTTGTACCGTTGTTTTTGTGTTTCTGTTTGCCCTCCTCCTTTTTATGATGTCAAAAGGGGGAGTCAGTTGTAGTAACTTTTGTACTTGATTTCAGTTGTAGTAGGTTTTTGTTCTTGTTATGTTTTGTTGTTGTGTTTCTTGTACTATTCTGGTTGTTCAATGAAATATAAAAAAAAAAATTATTTTTTGATCTCCTAGTTATTTTATTTTTCAAACTACTGCACATATGTTTGCCATCATCAAAAAGGGGAGATTGTTGCAAATCTGGTTTTGATGATGACAAACATGCTTCTATTGAGTTTTGCTTGGCTAACCCATTTCAGGCACAAAAGATCAACCCTAAACCCTAAACCCTAAGCCCTAAACCCTAAACCCTAAACCCTAAGCCCTAAAAATCTTAAAAACCATAAACCCTAAACCCTTAAAAATCTTTAAAAAAAGATTCTAAAACCTTAAACCCCAAACCCTAAACCCCAAAAACTATAAAAACCCAAAACCCTTACCCCCAAACCCTAAACCCCAAAAACTATAAAAACCTAAACCCTAAATCCAATACCCAAAGCCCTAAAAACCGTATAAAACCCTAAACCCTAAACCTTAAAAAAAACTCTAACCCTTAAAAACCCTAAAAAACACTTATCCTAAAACTCTAAAACCCTAAAAGCACTAAAACAAAAACCCTAAAACCCAAAACCATAAAATCCTAAAAAACCCTAAAAAATTCTAAACCCTAAACCCAAAATTGCTAAAAAACCTAAACCCTAAACCCTAACCCCTAAAAACCCTAACCCCTAAACCCTAAACCCTTAACCCTAAAACCTAAATCCTAAACCCTAAATCCTAAACCATAAACCCTAAACCCTAAACCCTAATCCCTAAACCCTTAACCCTAAAAACCCTAAACCCTAATCCCTAAAACCTAAACCATAAACCATAAAAATTTAACCCTAAACCCTAAACCCTAAAACCCTAAAAACCCTAAACACTAAACCCTAACCCATTACCTTAAACCCTAAAATTACCCTAAACCCTAAAAAACTGTAAGCCTTAAACCCTAAAACCCCAAACCCTAATCCCTAAACCTTAAACCCTAAACCCTAAACCCTAAAAACCCTAAAAGAAAAAACCCTGAAAGCCTATAACCTATACCATAAAAGTCCTAAAAAATTATTAAAAATCCTTAACCATAAACCCTAAATCCTAAACCCTAAACCTTAAAACCCCTAAAAAAAAAAACCCTAAATCCCTAAACCCTAAACTCTAAAAACACCTATAAAATTCGTAAACCCTAAACCCTAAAACATAAAACCCTAAAAAGAAACTCTAAACCCTAAAAATCTTAAAACCCTAAAAAACTCTAAACCATAAACTCCAAACCCTAAACCCTAAAAAAAAAACACTAAAACCCTAAACCCTAAACCATAAAAATCCTAAAAAATCCTTAAAATCCTAAACCCTAAACACTTAACCCTAAACCCTAAAAATCCTATAAAAAAAAATAAAAGTTCGAAAGGGATGTTAAGCCCTGATGAACTAGTCCCGAGGCTAACCAAGAGGGGGGGTGAATTGGTTATTTAAAAATTTGAGAGCAACAGTAAAACCTTTTTGATGATTTGTACCAGAAACGAATAAAATAATCAAATGGAAAGATTGAACACAATTTCACCCAAGCAGTTAATCACAGAAAATCAAAAGTGCAGAAACTAATTAGAATGAACACACTAGATTTTATAGTGGTTCGATCAACTTCACCTACATCCACTCCCTGGAGCCTCCCCTCCGAGTATTGCACTAAACCAAAACTGTCTCTCCTTTTTCTCCCACAGCAAGGCAGAGAAGCTGTACAAAAACCTCCTTTCCACCGACACGGTGACGCAGAGAACCCAACCTCCTTTTGCTTCCTCTTGAAGCAGCAGAGAACCTTGGATCTTCTTACCGACAATCCTCTCCCAAAGAACACCAACATGATGAAAGACGACGAGATGAAAGAAGACTCTGATCCTTGGTTGGAGCAACCTTCGTGAACCCCTCACGAACTCCCCCTCATAAAATCCTCTCTCTCTCCCAAACTCTCTATCTCTCTATGGTTTCTTTGGAAAGGAAAGTGGCAAAAGATCTTTTTTGTTAAAAGAAAAAGATCTTTTATAGGAGGGCTTAAAATTTTCCCTAAATCTCAACTGGTCGGCCAAGATCATCCAGGACGATCAATAGATTATCCAGGACGATCGATAGATTGTCCTGTACGATCAGGTCAAAATTAGCTATTTCAGCCTGGACGATCTGGCTCTTCTAGATGATCAGTAGAAAAAATTATTCATATCATCCCGTACAATCCTGCAACATTAGTGTAAATCGAGGAATATCGTCCAGAAGACAACTCAGGTCATCCAGAGAAAGTTGTGTTGGACGACCAAAAAATGACTTCATCGTCCAGGACGATAAGGAGATCATCTTGTACGATTAGTTCAAAAAGTGCCCAAATCTTCCTGTACACAGTTCGGGTTATCCAGCTGAAATGCACTAGATGATCATGATCGTCCAGGATGATCCTGCGATCGTCCAGATGGTACACGTATCGTTAATTAAGGCATGATTATACTAAATTGTCCAGGATGATACACGTATCGTTCGGGATGATCAAACCAAATATCTTAAAATAAAAACTTGCCTAACTTGATCTGGCGGCTGAGAATTTCTGATTTGAGCATATCATCCCGTACGATCAAAAGATCGTCTAGGATAATCTGCTTAATTAGACCCTCTTTACTTGGTCGCCCTAATTAGGGTTTCTATTTTTACTTGATCGTCTAGGACGATGTGACAATCATCAAGGATGATCTGAATAAAAATTTGAACAGAAACTCTAATTCACTCAAGCTCTCCCCCTGAGTGTGTGTGCGCAAGGTTACTTAGCTAGGGGATCAGTTACATTACAACTAACTCAAGAAAAAGAAAAATAGTACACTTAGACACACTGGACCCGATCTTGAGTTGGCTTGAGTTGCTCGTGATCTTTTGTGCCTGAAATGGGTTAGCCAAGCAAAACATAATAGAGACATATTTGTTATCATCAAAACCAGATTTGTAATAATCTCCCCCTTTTTGATGATGGCAAATATTTGTACAGTAGTTTGAAAAATAACTAGGAGATCACAAAATAAATTTTTTTTTTAAATTTTCATTTAACAACCAAACCAATACAAGAAACATACCACATAATAAAAATAGAAACGACTACAACTGACTCCCCCTTTTGACATCACAAAAAAGAGGAGGGTAAACAGAAACACTAAAACATCAGTACAAAATAGAAAAAGTTGGAGGATGGAGATGACAGATCAGGATCCCAAAAATACAACCAGTAAGATAAAAAACCAAAATAAAAATGAAGAAAACTCGAAATGAGAACACAGAAACAAAAACAAAATATATATTTTTTTTGACCAGTCTGCTCCAGTAAGACAGAATTCTCCCTTGATGTTAAATCCAAAAGCCAGTAAGAAGACGATTGAAAGCGCTGAAATCTAGAAAAAGGTTGGAAAAATTGACTTTTGTAACTCGCACCTCAGGCACCTTATTGATGCAAATCTCTTTCAAAACAAAAATCAAATTCAGAAGAAAAGAAATTAGATTTGAAAAGAGATCCTTTCAAACCTCATTCCAAAAAAATATCTGATATAATAGTGTTACAAAGTAATAATTCAGAAATTAGGATTTTCAAACACAAGCTTTTGAAAGTATTAAGTGGCGCACGGATTTTTCTAAGACTTCTAATGATCTGAAGGAAAGAAAGCTTGGATGAGCTCATTTTGTGCCTCTTTTTTAATTTATTTAGCGCTTTGTGCATCTTTTTATTTTTGATACACTTTGTGTATCTTTTAGTTGGCGACATTTCACGTCTTTTCAGCTTTGGGCTCATTTTGTGCCTCTTTTTCAATTGATTTGGCGCACTGCGCATCTTTTGTAAGCTTTTTTTCTCTCAAAATTATTAAAATATCTCAGCTATAAAATTACCTTCCAGACATAGGAGATGCTCTCCACAATAAGGAAGAGTAATTCACAAAATAAAAATTATACATCATATGATAAGTGCAATCACTTGGTTTAGAAAATCAAAATAATGACTCAAGACTTTGAAAACACTATTGATATGAGGTAGATTACTATAGGAAGATAAAATAAATCTCTATTTCAAAAACTAAAATTTTAATTTTGAAGAGGATATTTATCCAAAAGAAATAATACACCAGAAAAGGAGTTAGAGAAACAATCATCAAGGTTTCTTCCCTTTAACAGATCTAGTTGAATCAATCACTGCTTACCAGCTTCTAAATAAAAATAAGGTAAAACTCCCAGTCAGAAATTTAGATTATTAGAAGTAGTGAGCAGTGATTAGACTTTGAAAAGCATAAAATAGTAAGTGCAAGAGATGAACCAATGAATAAAAAATAGGTAGAAAATCACATCAAAATAAATGCTCAAATCAAACTAACAACAGGGCTAACACAGAAATCAGCAGAAGAAATAAAACCAACTGAAAGCAAATAATCAAATAAAAAACTAACTAACAGAAAATAGAATAAATCTTAGAAATCAGCAGTCATCAGAATCAGGCATTTATATCAATCCCTCTTAATCTGGTTCTCAAAATGCTGAATGAGTAAAAGGCTAGTGGTTTAGTGAATATATCTGTCAGCTGATTTTCAGTTGCTACATGATGTAGCTCAATGTCCCCTTTTGTAACATGGTCCCTAATGAAGTGATGCCTTATATCAATATGTTTGGTCTTAGAATGTTGGATTGGATTCTTAGAGATGCAGATGGCACTAGTATTATCACACAGAACAAAAATTATGCTAATAGGTAAACCTAAATCCAAAACTTGTTGATTTAACCAAAGAACTTGGGCCACACAACTTCCTAAGGTAATATACTCAGCTTCAACAGTGGAAAGTGCAACTGAGTTCTATTTTCTACTAGACCAGGAGACTAGAGACTGTCCTATGAATTGACAAGTTCCATAAGTGCTCTTTCTATCCACCCTACACCCTGCAAAGTCAGAATCAGAATATCCAATAATCTCAAAAGAGGTGCTATGCCTAGGGTACCAGATTCCTAGGTTTGGGGTCCCTTAAAGATATCTAAGAATTCTCTTAACAGCAGTCAGGTGGGACACTTTAGGATCAGCCTGAAACCTAGCACAAAGACAGATACTAAACATGATATTAGGTCAGCTAGCAGTCAGGTAAAGCAGTGATCCTATTATTCCTCTATACTTCTTCTAATCAACAGATTTTCCACTTGAATCCTTATCTAACTGAACAGAGGAGCTCATGGGAGTATTGATTGGCTTGGCTTTGTCCATTTCATATTTCTTCAAAATGTCCTTACTGTATTTGGATTGATTGAGAAAGGTTCCTTCATCTGTTTGCCTTATGCTAAACCCCAAAAAGTAGGACAATTCTCCCATCATACTCATCTCAAACTCCTTACTCATTATCTTGGAAAACTCATCACATAAATACTTATCAGAAGTTCCAAAAATTAGATCATCGACATAGATCTTGTTGCAAATCTGGTTTTGATGATGACAAACATATTTCCAGTGTGTTTTGCTTGGCTAATCTATTTCAGGCACAAAAGACCGCAAGCCACTCAAGCCAACTCAAGATCGGGTCCAAGTGTGTCAAATGTATGATTTTTCTTTTTATTGAGTCAATTGTAATGTAACTGATTCCCTAGCTAAGTAACCTTGCACACACACACTCAGGGAGAGAGATTGAGTGAATTAGAGTTTCTGTTAAAAATTTGTTCAGATCATCCTAGACGATCTCTACATTGTCCTGGATGATCCAGTTAAAATAGAAACCCTAATTAGGGCGACTAAGTTAAGAGGGTGTGATTGAGCAGATCGTCCTAGACGATCTCCGAATCGTACGGGACGATATGCCCAAATCAGAAATTCTCAGCCGCCAGATCAAGTTAGGCAAGTTCTTATTTTTAGATACTTGGTCTGATCATCCCGGATGATACGTGTATCATCCCGGACGATCCAGTATAATCATGCCTAATTTAATCTGGTAATTAAGGAAAGCAATTTATTTTTGGTTGATATGATCATATCATCCTGGACGATCGCAGGATCGTCCCGGACGATCTTGATCGTCTAGTGCATTTAAGCTGTATGTCCAGAACTATGTACAGAATGATTTGGGGCCTTTTTGAACTAATCGTACAGGACGATGACCCCATCGTCCCGGACGATCAAGTCATTTTTTGGTCGTCCAGCACAGATTTCTCTGGACGACCCGAACTGTCTTCTGGATGATTTCCCTCAATTTGCAGTAATCGTCCCGGACGATCGCAGGATCGTACGGGACGATATGAACATTTTTTTCTACTGATCGTCCAGAAGAGCCAAATCGTCTAGGCTGAAACAGCTGAATTTGAACTGATCGTACAGGACGATCTATCGATCGTCCTAGACGATCTTGGCCGACCAGTTGAGATTTAGGGCAAATTTTAAGCCCTCCTTTAAAAGAACTTTTTCCAATTTTTGGAAAAATCTTTTGCTGCCTTCCTTCCCTGAGAAACCCTAGAGAGAGAGAGAGTTGGCAGAGAGAGAGAAGATCTTGTGAGGGGGAGTTAGTGAGGGATTCACTAAGGTTGCTCCGAGCACAGATCAGAGTCATCTTCTCCGCTCGTCGTCTTTCATGTAGTCGGTGTTCGTCGTGGGAGGATCGTTCGCAAGAAGATCCGGGGTTCTCTGCCCGCTTCAGGTGGAAGCAAAAGGAGTTCGTAGGTTCTCTACCTACTTCCGGAGGAAGCGAAAGGAGTTCGAAGGTTCTCTGCCTGCTTCAGGAGGAAGCGAAAGGAGGTCGGGTTCTCTGCCTCATCGTGTGGTGAAAAGGAGATTTTTGTACAGGCTTCTCCACCTTGCTGTGGGAGCAAAAGGAGAGACACTTCTGTTTAGTGCAATACCCAGAGGGGAGGCTCCGGGGAGTGGACGTAGGTCAAGTTGACCGAACCACTATAAAATCTGGTTTGCTTTTCTGATTCAATTCTGCACTTAAATTTTTTCTGATATTAACTGCTTGGGTGAATATCTGTGGTTGATCTTTTTATCTTTGTTTTAATTCGTTTCCGCTGCACGTTATAAAAAAATTTTCATAGTTATCGTGAAATTTTTAAATAACCAATTCACCCCCCCTCTTGGTTAACCTCGGGACTAGTTCACTAAGGCTTAACATCCCTATCGAACTTTCAAGTGGTATCAGAGCAGGATTCAAAATTTAGGTTTAAAAACTTTTGAATTTGATCCATGGCTAACTGTAAAATTCGTAATACTGCTGAAGGATATTCTATTACAAGACCACCGTTGTTTGATAATATTCCTTTTGATTTTTGGAAAACACGCATGTCTACTTTTCTACAGTCTATTGATTATCGCATGTGGATGTTAGTTAAGGACGGATACGAACCACCTTTTAGACTGATTAACAATGTGAAAACTGAACTGCCTTTTACTGATTGGACGTTTGATGATCGTGATTTAGCAGAGTTAAATGCAAAATGCTTGAACTGTTTCTTTTGTGCTTTAAAATCCGAAGACTATATGTGTGTTTCTACTTGTACAACGGGAAAGGAAATCTGGGATAGATTATGCATAACACACGAAGGTATAACTGAAGTCAAACAGTCTAGGTTAAACATCTTATTACATGATTATGAACTTTTTCGCATGAAACCTAGTGAGACTATTTCAGAAATGTACACAAGGTTCACTCAGATTGTTACCTCTTTGCATGTTCTAGGTAGAGAACTTACTAACTACGAAAGAGTGAATAAAATTCTAAGATGTTTGCCTGCTTCTTATGATGCTAAGATTACTGCTATTACTGAATCTAAAGATTTAAACACTTACTCTATTGGCAGCTTACTTGGATCACTCATTGCTTACGAGCAAGGGGTGAACCAAAGGCAACTTGATGCAGGTGAACGCAAGAAAGAGAAGATAGTGGCACTAAAGGCCAAGGATTCAGATGCTAGCTCTTCCGGGTTTGATAGCGATGATGTTGCCTTAATCACCAGGCAATTCAAAAGCTTTCTAAGGAAGAAACATAAGAACTATCAGAAGTGGAATAAGGGTAAGTCCAATAAAAATTTTAAGAGTTCATCTGAATCTGTTTGTTTTGAATGCAGGAAGCCTGGACACATTAAGGCTGATTGTCCAACACTTAAAGCTCACCCAAGCAAGGAGAAGGGTGAGGAGAAACCAAAGCTCAGAAAGGACAAGAAGCGGATTCAGAAGGCGTTCTGGGTAGACTCTGCATCCGACTCTTCTGAGACTGAAGCTGAAGAGGAGGAAATAAACTTGTGTCTTATGGCTGATGATCACCCTGGTCAGTCAGATCAGGACGAGGTATGTGAGCTTACCTACGATCAATTATTTGAAGTTTCTGAAAAAATTCATACATCGTATAGGAAGCTTAAGAAAACTCATGCTAGTTTGAAATTAGATTACTTAACTTTGCAAAAAGAGCATGATTCTGTAGTTAAAGATCATTCCACACTTGATTCAAATCACATGTCTTTGCTTGATGAATTCGATGAGTTGAATAAAAAATATTCTGATTTAGTTTCTGAGCATGATTCATTGAAGACTACGCATGTGGACTTAGAAAGAGCTTTTAAAGAATTAGATATAATGGCATGTGAAGTAGAAAGTAGCAAGGGAACCTTGAAATTTGAAATTGCAAGCTTAAAGAAAGAAAATGAGTTTTTGAAAGTAAAGATCAGTGCTTTTGAAAAGAACAAAACACCGCCTACTTTTGAACAGTTTTATGCACCACCACCTTTTGAAAAATCTGTTTAGGGTTCTTCAAAGCATATTTCATATACATCTAGGAAGAGGCATTATCATCCACGTAGATTAGTTAACCCTTTTCCTGGTGTTAGATGTTTTTCATGTGGCATGTTAGGACATAATTCTCACACCTGCACTGTTCACCGTAGTACACATTGGGTGTGGAAACCCAAACTGCCTGTTTCACAGTACAGCACGCATGCATTGCATTCTTCTTTTCATAAGAAGGAACTCAAACCTGTTTGGGTTATTAAGACTGACGTTTGATACTTTTGTAGGTGTGCTCTCACACAAGACCTCGTGAGAGCATGTGGTACCTGGACAGCAGATATTCTAAACATATGACTAGAGAAGCAAATCAGTTCATTTCGCTGGAGGCCAGAGCTGGAGGCAAGGTTACACTTGGAGATAACACCACCAGGAAGGTGGTAGGCACAGGTATAATTGGTGATTCCAAGAACTTTATGATTGATAATATTTTGCTTGTAGATGGACTGAAACACAACCTGCTGAGCATCAGTCAACTTTGTGACAAGGGATACAACATCAAATTCCTGCCCACTAGCTGCATTTTAAGCTTAATTGATGAAGTTGTTTTGCAGGGGCAAAGGATCAACAACGTCTACAAGCTGGATGTAAGTAGCATTAAATCTGATAATTCAATTTGCTTAAAAATTGCTGCTGATGAGTCTTGGTTATGGTATAGGAGATTGTGTCATGCCAGTATGAAAACCCTTAGGAGAGTCACCCAAAAGGACTTAGTTAGAGGTGTGCCCAAGCTTAAGTTCACTAAGGATCACCTGTGTGATGCCTGTCAGTTGGGGAAGCAAGTCCAGTCCTCTTTTCACTCTGTTAAGGACATTAGCACCTCTAGACCTTTAGAATTTCTTCACATGGACCTCTTTGGACCCATTAGCGCTGCCAGCTTAGGGGGGAGAGTCTATGGTTTTGTGATTGTAGATGATTATTCAAGGTTCACTTGGGTTAAGTTTTTGTCACATAAATCTGAGTCATTTGATGAGTTTAGATCCTTCTCTACTTGGATTCAGAAGAAGTTAGGATGTGAGATTATTACCATCCATAGTGATCACGGAGGGGAATTTGAAAATGAAAGGTTTGGAACCTTTTGTGAGGATCATGGGATTAGTCACAATTTTTCAGCTCCTAGGACCCCTCAGCAGAACGGGGTAGCTGAAAGGAAGAACAGGACCTTAGTGGAAGCCGCTAGAGCCGTGCTTGCCGAGTATTCACTTCCAAAATACTTTTGGGCTGAAGCGGTGAACACTGCCTGTTATGTGCTGAATAGGGTGAATGTGAGAGTCAAACCTAACAAGACACCTTATGAGATCATTAAGGGTAGAACTCCAAATCTGTCCCACCTCCATGTCTTTGGCTGTAAGGTTTTCATTCTGAACAACGGGAAGTCACCCTTAGGAAAATTTGACCCCAAATCTGATGAAGGAGTGTTCTTAGGATATTCAAGTGTGGGGAAATCCTTTAGGGTGTTCAATAGGAGGACTTTGGTGGTGGAAGAAATAATCCATGTAGTGTTTGATGAATCTGATCCTAAGGAGTTTAGATCTGAAGTTGAAGATGAAGAGATTATTGAGGTTACCCAAGCAGTTGGAAATACAAATTTGGAGGAAAAGGTAGAACCTCAAACAGAGTTGCCTAGAGATTGGAGATATTCTTCGAGTCATCCTAAAGAACTGATCTTAAGAGACCCTTCTGAAGGTGTTAGGACTAGGCATGGACTTAGGAAGGAAGTAAACCATTCTGCCTTTATCTCAATGACTGAACCCACCAACATCAATCAAGCCCTGTCGGATGAATTTTGGATTTTAGCTATGCAGGAAGAATTGAATCAATTTGTAAGGAATGATGTTTGGGAGTTAGTAGAAAGACCTAAAAATCAAAGTATTGTGGGAACCAAGTGGGTCTTTAAGAATAAGATGAATGATTCTGGTGTGGTGGTGAGAAATAAGGCAAGATTGGTGGCTAAGGGGTATAATCAGATAGAAGGGATTGATTTTGAGGAGACTTTTGCCCTTGTAGCTAGATTGGAAGCCATTAGAGTGCTACTAGCCTTTGCCTGTTATAAGGGATTTAAGCTGTTTCAAATGGATGTTAAGAGTGCCTTTTTAAATGGGGTAATTAAAGAAGATGTTTTTGTAGAACAACCCCCAGGTTTTGAGAGTTTCCAATATCCAAGTCATGTCTATAAATTAAAAAAGGCCTTATATGGATTGAAACAGGCACCCAGAGCTTGGTATGAGAGGCTTAGCACATTCCTGTTAGAAAGAGAGTTTGTTAAGGGGAGCGTAGACACCACCCTTTTTCTGAGGAGATTAGGAGATGACTTACTCATTATCCAGATCTATGTTGATGATATAATTTTTGGATCTTCTGATAAATACTTATGTGAAGAGTTTTCTAAAACAATGAGTAAAGAGTTTGAGATGAGTATGATGGGAGAATTGTCCTACTTTTTGGGGTTTAGCATAAGGCAAACGGATGATGGAACCTTTCTCAATCAATCAAAATACACTAAGGACATTTTGAAGAAATATGAAATGGACAAAGCCAAGCCAATCAATACTCCCATGCCCTCCTCAGTTCAGTTAGATAAGGATTCAAATGGAAAATCTGTTGATCAGAAGAAGTATAGAGGGATAATAGGTTCACTGCTTTACCTGACTGCTAGCCGACCTGATATCATGTTTAGTGTCTGTCTTTGTGCTAGGTTTCAGGCTGATCCTAAAGTGTCCCACCTGACTGCTGTTAAGAGAATTCTTAGATATCTTTTAGGAACACCAAACCTAGGAATTTGGTACCCTAGGCACAGCACCTCTTTTGAGATCATTGGATATTCTGATTCTGATTTTGCGGGGTGTAGGGTGGATAGGAAGAGTACTTCTGGGACTTGTCAGTTCATAGGATAGTCGTTAGTCTCCTGGTCCAGTAGAAAATAGAACTCAGTTGCACTTTCCACTGCTGAAGCTGAGTACATTGCCTTAGGGAGTTGTGTGGCCCAAGTTCTTTGGTTGAAGCAGTAAGTTTTGGATTTAGGAGTACCTGTTGGCAAAATTTCTGTTCTGTTTGATAATACTAGTGCCATCTGTATCTCTAAGAATCCAATCCAACATTCTAGGACCAAACACATTGACATTAGACATCACTTCATTAGGGACCATGTTACAAAAGGGGACATTGAGCTACACCACGTAGCAACTGAAAATCAGCTGGCTGACATATTCACTAAACCACTGGCCTTTGACTCATTCAGTATTTTGAGAACCAGATTAGGAGTGATTGATATAAATGCTTGATTCTGATGACTGCTGATTTATGATTGTTCTGATTGGTATTCTGATTTCTGTTAGTTAGTTTTGGTATTCTGATTTCTGATTTCTGTTAGTTAGTTTTGGTTTGATTATTTGCTTTCAGTTGATTTTATTTCTTCTGCTGATTTCTATGTTAGCCTTATTGTTAGTTTGATTTGAGTATTTACTTTGCTATGATTTTCTACCTATTTTTATTTATTTACTGGTTCATATCTTGCACTTACTATTTTATGCTTTTCAAGATCTCATCACCGCTCACTACTTCTGGTGATCTGAATTTTTGACTGAGAGTTTTTACTTTGTTTCGGTTTGGAAGCTGATAAGCAGTGATTGACTTCGTTGAATCTGTTAAAGGGAAGAAACATTGATAATTGTTTCTCTTCCTCTAACTCCTTTACTGGTGTGTAGTTTCTTTTGAATAAAAATTCTTTTCAAAATTAAAATGTTAGTTTTTGAAATAGAGATTATTTTATCTTTCTACAGTAATCTGCCTCATATCAATAGTGTTTTTCAAAGTCTTGAGACATTAGTTTGATTTTCTAAACCAAGTGATTACATTTATCATATGTTGTATGGCTTTTGTTTTGTGAATCGTTCTTCCTTACTGCGGAGAGTCATCTCCTATGTTTGGAAGATAATCTCACAGCTGAGACTCTTTAATGATTATGAAAAGGAGAAAGCTTATAAAAGATGCGCAGTGCGCTAGATAATTTGAAAAAGTGGCATAAAATGAGCCCAAAACTGAAAAGATGCGAAACTGCCAAATTGAATACACAAAGTGTATCAAAAAATTAAAAGATGCACAAAGCGCCAACCAATTTGAAAAAGAGGCACAAAATGAGCCCAAAACAAGCTTTCTTCCCTTTCAGATTATTAAATGTCTTAGAAAAATCTGTGCGCCACTTAATATTTTCAAAAGCTTGAGTCTTGAAAATCCTGATTTCTAATTTTTTACTTTGTAACACTATTATATCAGATATTTTTCTGGAACGAGGCTTGAAAGGATCTCTTTTCAAATCTAATGTCTTTTCTTTTGAATCGGATTTTTGTGTTGAAAGAGGTTTGCATCGATATGGTGCCCGGGGTTAGAGTTACGAAAGTTGATTATTTCCAACCTTTTCTGGATTTCAGCGCTGTCAATCGTCCTGTCATTGGTTTTTTTTTTAATCTAAAATCAAGGAAAAATTCTGATTTTCCTGTTTTGTAGTTGTTCTATTTATATTTTATTTCCGTGTTATGTTTTTCGCTCCTCCTTTTTGTGATGTCAAAAGGGGGAGTCAGTTGTAGTCGTGTCTATTTCTATTTTCTGAGTCATGTTTCCTGTACTGTTTTAGCTGTTAAATGAAAATTTAAAAAATGTTTGTTTATTTGATCTCCTAGTTTACTTTTATTTTCAGACTACTTTACAAATATTTGCCATCATCAAAAAGGGGGAGATTGTTACAAATCTGGTTTTGATGATGACAAACATGTTTCCAGTGTGTTTTGCTTGGCTAATCTGTTCAGGCACAAAAGACCGCAAGCCACTCAAGCCAACTCAAGATCGGGTCCAAGTGTGTCAAATGTATGATTTTTCTTTTTATTGAGTCGATTATAATGTAACTGATTCCCTAGCTAAGTAACCTTGCACACACACACTCAGGGAGAGAGAATGAGTGAATTAGAGTTTCTGTTAAAAATTTATTCAGATCGTCCTGGACGATCTCCACATCAGCCTGGACGATCCAGTTAAAACAGAAACCCTAATTAGGGTGACTAAGTTAAGAGGGTCTGATTGAGCAGATCGTCCTGGACGATCTCCAGATCGTACGGGACGATATGCCCAAATCAGAAATTCTCAGCCGCCAGATCAAGTTAGGCAAGTTCTTATTTTTAGATACTTGGTCTGATCATCCCGGACGATACGTGTATCGTCCCGGACGATCCAGTACAATCATGCCTAATTTAATCTGGTAATTAAGGAAAGCAATTTATTTTTGGTTGATACGATCATATCATCCTGGACGATCGCAGGATCGTCCCGGACGATCTTGATCGTCTAGTGCATTTAAGCTATACGTCCAGAACTATGTACAGGACGATTTGGGGCCTTTTTGAACTAATCGTACAGGACGATGACCCCATCATCCCGGACGATCAAGTCATTTTTTGGTCGTCCAGCATAGATTTCTCTGAACGACCCGAACTGTCTTCTGGACGATTTTCCTCAATTTGCACTAATCGTCCCGGACGATCGCAGGATCGTACGGGACGATATGAACAATTTTTTCTACTGATCGTCCAGAAGAGCCAGATCGTCCAGGCTAAAACAGCTGAATTTGAACTGATCGTACAGGACGATCTACCGATCGTCCTGGACGATCCTGGCCGACCAGTTGAGATTTAGGTCAAATTTTAAGCCCTCCTTTAAAAGAACTTTTTCCAATTTTTGAAAAAATCTTTTGCTGCCTTCCTTCCCTGAGAAACCCTAGAGAAAGAGAGAGAGTTGGGAGAGAGAGAGAAGATCTTGTGAGGGGGAGTTAGTGAGGGATTCACTAAGGTTGCTCCGAGCACGGATCAGAGTCGTCTTCTCCGCTCGTCGTCTTTCATGTAGTCTGTGTTCGTCGTGGGAGGATCGTTCGCAAGAAGATCCGGGGTTCTCTGCCCGCTTCAGGTGGAAGCAAAAGGAGTTCATAGGTTCTCTACCTGCTTCCGGAGGAAGCGAAAGGAGTTCGAAGGTTCTCTGCCTGCTTCAGGAGGAAGCGAAAGGAGGTCGGGTTCTCTGCCTCACCGTGTGGTGAAAAGGAGATTTTTGTACAGGCTTCTCCACCTTGCTGTGGGAGCAAAAGGAGAGACACTTCTGTTTAGTGCAATACCCAGAGGGGAGGCTCCGGGGAGTGGACGTAGGTCAAGTTGACCGAACCACTATAAAATCTGGTTTGCTTTTCTGATTCAATTCTGCACTTAAATTTTTTCTGATATTAACTGCTTGGGTGAATATCTGTGGTTGATCTTTTTATCTTTGTTTTAATTCGTTTCCGCTGCACGTTATAAAAAAATTTTCATAGTTATCGTGAAATTTTTAAATAACCAATTCACCCCCCCTCTTGGTTAGCCTCGGGACTAGTTCACTAGGGCTTAACATCCCATTTAAAAAGGCACTCTTGACATCCATTTGATACAGCTTAAATCCCTTATAACAGGCAAAGGATACAAATGTTGCAAATCTGGTTTTGATGATGACAAACATGTTTCCAGTGTGTTTTGCTTGGCTAATCTGTTTCAGGCACAAAAGACCACGAGCCACTCAAGTCAACTCAAGATCGGGTCCAAGTGTGTCAAATGTATGATTTTTCCTTTTATTGAGTCAATTGTAATGTAACTGATCCCCTAGCTAAGTAACCTTGCACACACACACTCAGGGGGAGAGCTTGAGTGAATTAGAGTTTCTGTTCAATTTTTGTTCAGATCGTCCTGGACGATTTCCACATCGTCCTGGACGATCCAGCCAAAACAGAAACCATAATTAGGGCGACTAAGTTAAGAGGGTCTGAATAAGCAGATCGTCCTGGATGATCTCTGGATCGTACGGGATGATATGCCCAAATCAAAAATTCTCAGCCGCTAGATCAAGTTAGGCAAGTCCTTATTTTTAGATACTTGGTCTGATCGTCCCGGACGATATGTGTATCGTCCCAGACGATTCAGTACAATCATGCCTAATTTAATCTAGTAATTAAGAAAAGCAATTTATTTTTGGTTGATACGATCATATCATCCTGGACGATCGCAGGATTGTCCCGGACGATCATGATCGTTTAGTGCATTTCAACTGTACGACCCGAACTGTGTTCAGGACGATTTGGGGCCTTTTTGAACTTATCGTATAGGACGATGTCCCAATCATCCTGGACGATCAAGTCATTTTTTGGTCGTCTAGCACAGATTTCTCTGGACGACCCGAGCTGTCCTCTGGACGATTTTCCTTGATTTGCACTAATCGTCCCGGACGATCGCAGGATCGTACGGGACGATATGAACAACTTTTTCTACTGATCATCCAGAAGAGCCTAATCGTCCAGGCTGAAACAGATGAATTTGAACTTATCGTACAGGACGATCTATCGATCGTCCTGGATGATCTTGGCCGACCAGTTGAGATTTAGGGCAAATTTTATGCCCTCCTTTAAAAGAACTTTTTCCAAAAGAATAAGAAATATCTTTTGCTGCCATCCTTCCCTAAGAAACCCTAGAGAGAAAGAGAGTTGGGAGAGAGAGAGAAGATCTTGTGAGGGGGAGTTAGTGAGGGATTCACTAAGGTTGCTCCGAGCACGGATCAGAGTCGTCTTCTCCGCTCGTCGTCTTTCATCTAGTCGGTGTTCGTCGTGGGAGGATCGTTCGCAAGAAGATACAGGATTCTTTGCCCGCTTCAGGTGGAAGCAAAAGGAGTTCGAAGGTTGTCTTCCTGCTTCAGGAGGAAGCGAAAGGAGGTCGGGTTCTCTGCCTCACCGTGTGGTGAAAAGGAGGTGTTTGTACAGGCTTCTCCGCCTTACTGTGGGAGCAAAAGGAGAGACACTTTTTATTTAGTGCAATACCCGGAGGGGAGGCTCCGGGGAGTGGACGTAGGTCAAGTTGACCGAACCACTATAAAATTTGGTTTTCTTTTTTTATTCAGTTTTGTACTTTACTTTTCTGATATTAACTGCTTGGGTGAATATCTGTGGTTGATCTTTTCGTTCTTGTTTATGTGTTTCTGCTGCTACGTATCGAAAAGATTTTCATTGTTATCGTGAAATTTTTAAATAACCAATTCGCCCCCCCTCTTGGTTAGCCTCGGGACTAGTTCACTAGGGCTTAACATCCCTATCGAACTTTCAACAAAAACATCCTCTTTTATTACCCCATTCATTACCCCACTTGGTTCCCATAATACTTTGATTTCTAGGTCTTTCTACTAACTCCAAAACATCATTCCTTACAAATTGATTCAGTTCTTCCTACATAGCTAAGATCCAAAACTCATCTAAAAGGGCTTTATTGATGTTGGTGGGTTCAGTCAATGAGATAAAGGCATAATGGTTTACTTCCTTCCTAAGTCCATGCCTAGTCCTAACACCTTCAGAAGGGTCTCCTAAGATCAGTTCTTTAGGATGACTCGAAGAATATCTCCAATCTCTAGGCCATGCGGTTTGAGGTTCTACCCTCTCGTCCAGATTTGCATTTCCAATCCCTTGGGTAATCTCCTCAACCTCTTCTTCTTCCTCAACTCTAGTCACCTTAGGATCAGATTCATCAAACACCATATGAGTTGTCTCTTCCACCACCAAAGTCCTTTTATTGAACACCCTAAAGGATTTTCCCACACTAGAATAGCCTAAGAACACTCCTTCATCAAATTTGGGGTCAAATTTTCCTAAGGATGATTTCCTGTTGTTTAGAATGAAAACCTTACAGCCAAAGACATGGAAGTGGGACAGGTTTGGAGTTCTACCCTTAATGATCTTATAAGGTGTCTTGTTTAGTTTTGATCTCACATTCACCCTATTCAGAACATAACAGGCAGTGTTCACCACTTCAACCCAAAAGTATTTTGGAAGTGAATACTCAGTAAGCATGGCACTAGTGGCTTCCACTAAGGTTCTGTTCTTCCTTTTAGCTACCCCGTTCTGCTAAGGGGTCCTAGGAGCTGAAAAATTATGACTAATCCCTTGCTCTTCACAGAAACTTCCAAACTTCACATTTTCAAACTCTCCACCATGATTACTATGAATAGTCAAGATCTCACAGCCTAACTTCCTCTGAATCCAAGTGGAGAAGGACTTAAACTCATCAAATGACTCAGATTTGTGTGACAGAAATTTAATCTAAGTGAACCTCGAGTAGTCATCTACAATCACAAATCCATAAACTTTTCCCCCTAAGCAGGTAGTGCTAATGGGTCCAAAGAGGTTTATGTGAAGAACTTCTAAAGGTCTAAGGTGCTAATGTCCTTAACAGAATGAAAAGAGGACTGTACTTGCTTCCCCAACTGACAGACATAACACAGGTGATCCTTAGTGAACTTAAGCTTGGGCACACCTCTAACTAAGTCCTTTTAGGTGACTCTCCTAAGGGTTTTCATACTGTCAAGATACAATCTCCTATGCCACAACCAAGACTCATCAGCAGCAGTTTTTAAGCAAATTGAATTCTCAGATTTAATGCAACTTACATCCAACTTGTAGATGTTGTTGATCCTTTGCCCCTGCAAAACAACTTTATTATTTAAGCTCAAAATACAGCCAGTGGGCAGGAATTTGATGATGTATCCTTTATCACAAAGTTGACTGATGCTCAGTAAGTTGTGTTTCAATCCATCTACAAGCAAAACATTGTCAATCATAAAATTCTTTGAATCACTAATTATACCTAAGCCTACCACCCTTCTGGTGGTGTTATCTCCAAGTGTAACCTTGCCTCCAGCCCTGACCTCCAGCGAAATGAACTGATTTGCATCTCCAGTCATGTGTCTAGAACATCCGCTGTCCAAGTACCACATGCTCTCAAGAGGTCTTGTGTGAGAGCCCACCTATAAAAATATCAAACATCAGTCTTAGGAACCCAAACAGGTTTGGGTTCCTTCTTATGTAAAGAAGAATGCATTGTATACGTGTTGTGCTGTGAAACAGGCAGTTTGGGCCTCCACACCCAATGTGTACTCAGTGAACCGTGCAGGTGTGGAAAATGTGTCCTAACATGCCACATGAATAATATCGAACACCAGGAAAAGGGTTTACTAATCTACGTGAGTGATAGTGCCTCTTCCTAGGTTTATACGAAACATGCTTTGATGATTTTAAATCTGAATCTACAAAAGGTGGAGGTGCATAAAATTATGCAAAAGTAGGAGGTGTTTGGTTTTTCTCAAAAGCACTGATTTTTACTTTCAAAAATTCATTCTCTTTATTTAAACTTGCAATTTCAAAGAACCATTGCTACTTTCTACTTCACATGCCATGATATCTAATTCTTTAAAAGCTCTCTCCAAATCAACATGAGTGGTTTTCAATGAATCATGCACAGTCACTAAATCAGAATATTTTTTATTCAATTCAACAAACTCATCAAGTAAAGGCATGTGATTGCTATCAAGAGTGGAATGATCCTTAATCAAAACATCATGCTCATTTGCAAAGTCAAATAATCCAGTTTCAAGTTAGCATGGGTTTTCTTAAGCTTCCTATATGATGCATGAATTTTTTCAGACACTTTAAGTAATTGATCGTAAGTAAGCTCACATACCTCTTCCTGGTTCGACTGACCAGGGTGATCATCAGCCATCAGACACAAATTTGATTCCTCCTCTTTAGCTTCAGTCTCAGAGGAGTCGGATGCAGAGTCTGCCCAGAACACCTTCTGAATACGCTTCATGTCCTTTCTAAATTTGTGTTTCTCCTCACCCTTTTCCTTGCTTGGGTGAGCTTTAAGTGTAGGGTAATCTGCCTTAATGTGTCCAGGCTTCCTGTATTCAAAGCATACAGGATCAGATGAACCCTTAAAATTTTTGTTGGACTTACCCTTCTTCCACTTCTAAAAGTTCTTATGTTTCTTCCTTAGAAAGCTTTTGAATTGCCTTGTGATCAAGGCCATGTCATCGCTATCAGACCCGGAAGAGCAAGAATCACTATCGTTGGCCTTCAGTGCCACTGTTTTCTCCTTCTTCTTCTCACCTACATGAAGTTGTCTTTGGTTCACCCCTTGCTCGTAAGCAATGAGTGATCCAAGTAAGCTATCAATAGAGTAAGTATTCAAATCTTTAGATTCAGTGATTGCAGTTATCTTAGCATCATATGAAGAAGGCAAACATCTAAATATTTTGTTCACTCTTTCGTAGTTCATAAGTTCTCTACCTAAGGCATGCAAAGAAGTGACGATTTGAGTGAATCTAGTATACAGTTCAGAAATAGTTTCAGTAGGTTTCATGCGAAATAGTTCATAGTCATGAAGCAAGATATTTAATCTAGACTGTTTGACCTCAGTTGTACCTTCATACGTGATGCACAATCTATCTCAGATTTCCTTACCAGTTGTACATGTAGAGATACGCATGTAATCCTCAGATTTCAAAGCACAGAAAAAATAATTCAAATAATTGACATTTAATTATGCTAAATCACGATCATCAAATGTCCAATCAGCAAAGGGCAGTTCAGTTTTCACATTGTTAATCATCCTAAAAGGTGGTTCGTATCCATCCTTAACTAACATCCATATGTTATAGTCAATCGATTGAAGAAAAGTGGACATGCGAGTTTTCCAAAAGTCAAAAGGAATATTATCAAATAATGGCGGTCACGTAATAGAATAACCTTCAGCAGTATTACGACTACCAAAGTTAGCCATGGATCAAATTCAAAAGTTTTTAAACTTTAATTTTGAATCCCGCTCTGATACCACTTGAAAGTTCGAAGGGGATGTTAAGCCCTGATGAACTTGTCCCGAGGCTAACCAAGAGGGGGAGGAATTAGTTATTTAAAAATTTGAGAGAAACAGTAAAAACTTTTCGATGATTTGCAGCAGAAATGAATAAAATAATCAAATGAAAAGATTGAACACAATTTCACCCAAGCAGTTAATCACGAAAAAATAAAAGTGCAGAAAGTAATTAGAATGAACACACCAGATTTTGTAGTGGTTCGGTCAACTTGACCTACGTCCACTCCCCGGAGCCTCCCCTCCGGGTATTGCACTAAACCAAAAGTGTCTCTCCTTTTGCTCCCATAGCAAGGCGGAGAAGTCTGTACAAAAACCTCCTTTCCACCGATACGGTGAGGCAGAGAACCCAACCTCCTTTTACTTCGTCCTGAAGCAGTCAGAGAACCTTGGATCTTTTTACCGACGATCCTCACCCAAAGAACACCAACATGATGAAAGACGACGAGTGGAGAAGAAGATTCTGATCCTTGCTTGGAGCAGCCATCGCGAACCCCTTACGAACTCCCCCTCATAAGATCCTCTCTCTCTCTCCCAAACTCTCTCTCTCTATATGGTTTCTCTGGAAAGGAAAGTGGCAAAAGATCTTTCTTGTTGAAAGAAAAAGATCTTTTATAGGAGGGCTTAAAATTTGCCCTAAATCTCAACTGGTCGGCCAAGATCGTCCAGGCGATCAGGTCAAAATCAACAGTTTCAGCCTGGACGATTTGGCTCTTCTAGACGATCAGTAGAAAAAATTGTTCTTATCATCCCGTACGATCCTGCGATCGTCTGGGACGATTAGAGTAAATCGAGGAATATCATCCAGAAGACAGCTCGGGTCGTCCAGAGAAAGTTGTGTTGGACGACCAAAAAATGACTTGATCGTCAAGGACGATAAGGAGATTGTCTTGTACGATTAGTTCAAAAAGTGCCCAAATTGTCCTGTACATAGTTCGGGTCGTACAACCGAAATGCACTAGACGATCATGGTCGTTCGGGACGATCATGATCGTTCGGGACGATCCTGCGATCGTCCAGGATGATATGATAGTATCAATCAAATATAAATTGCTTTCCTTAATTACCAGATTAATTTAGGCATGATTGTACTGAATCGTCTAGGACGATACACGTATCGTCCGGGAAGATCAAACAAAATATCTTAAAATAAAAACTTGCCTAACTTGATCTGGCGGCTGAGAATTTTTGATTTGAGCATATCGTCCTATACGATCCAAAGATCGTCCAGGACGATCTGCTTAATCAGACCCCCTTAAGTTGGTCACCCTAATTAGGGTTTCTATTTTTACTTGATCGTCTAGGATGATGTGACTATCGTCCAAGACGATCTGAATAAAATTTTGAACAGAAACTCTAATTCACTCAAGCTCTCCCGCTAAGTGTGTGTGTTCAAGGTTACTTAGCTAGGGGATCAGTTACATTACAACTAACTCAAGAAAAAGAAAAATAGTACACTTAGACACACTTGGACCCGATCTTGAGTTGGCTTGAGTTGCTCGTGATCTTTTGTGCCTGAAACGGGTTAGCCAAGAAAAACAGAATAGAGACATGTTTGTCATCATCAAAACAAGATTTGTAACAAAAAAAACCCTAAAACACTAAACCCTAAACCCTAAAAACCCTAAAACCCTAAACCCTAAACCCTAAAAAATCTTTAAAAAAACCCTAAAACCTTAAACACTAAACCCTAAATCATAAAAATCCTAAAAATTACTAAAAAAACCCTAAAACCTAAATCCTAAACCATAAAAAACCTAAAAAAATACCCTAAACCCTAAAACCTAAACCCTAAACCCTAAAAATCATAAACCCTAAAAAAAAACTCTAAACCCTCAACCCTAAAAAACTTAAACCCTAAACCCTAAACCAAAAACCCTAAAAAGAAACCCTATACCCTAAAACCCTAAACCCTAAATACTAAACCTAAAAAAACCCTACACACTAAAACCCTAAAAATCCTAGACACTAAATCCAAAACCCTAAACCCTAGACCCTAAACCCTCAACCCTAAACCCTAAAAACCCTAAACCCTAAACCCTAAAAAACCCTAAACCCTAAACCCTTAAAAAGCCTAAAACCCTATACCCTAAACACTAAAAATTCTAAAAAATCCTAAAAAATCATAAACCCTATACCCTCAACACTAAACCCTAAAAAAAAAACCCTAAAACCCTATACCCTAAACCATAAACCCTAAACCCTAAAACCAAAACCCTAAAAACCATAAAACCCTAAAAACCATAAAACCCTAAAAAACCATAAACCCTAAACCTTAAACCCTAAAAACTTAAAAAAAAACCCTAAATCCCTAAACACTAAACCCTAAACCCTAAAAATACTAAAAAATCCTAAAAAACCCTAAACCCTAAAACTCTAAACCCTAAAACCTAAACCCTAAAACCCAAAAACCATAAACCCTAAAAAAAACTCTAAACCGTAAACCCTAAAAACCTTAAACCGTAAACCCTAAACCTAAAACCCTAAAAAAACCCTAAACCCTATACCCTAAAACCCTAAACCCTAAATACTAAACCCTAAAAAAACCCTACACCCTAAAACCCAAAAAATCCAGAACCCTAAACCCTCAACCTCAAACCCTTAAAATTTTAAAACCCTAAAAAACCCTAAATCCTAAACGCTAAAAACCCTAAAACCCTATACCCTAAACCCTAAAAATCCTCAAAACCCTAAAAAATAATAAACTCTAAACCCTCAACACTAAACCCTAAAAAAAAAACCCTAAAACCCTAAACATAACCTTAAACCCTAAACCCTAAAACCTAAACCCTAAAAACCCTAAAACCCGAAAAAATCCTAAACCCTAAGCCTTAAACCCTAAACCCTAAAAACCCTAAAAGAAAAAACTAAATCTCTAAACACTAAACCCTATACCCTAAAAATCCTAAAAAATCCTAAAAACCCCTAAACCTTAAGCCGTAAACCCTAAAACTCTAAACCCTAAAACGTAAACCCTAAACCCTAAAAACCATAAACCCTAAAAAAAACTCTAAACCCCTAAACCCTAAAAATCTTAAGCCCTAAGCCCTAAACCCTAAACCTTAAACCCTAAAAAACCCTAAACACTAAACCCTAAACCCTAAATCCTAAACCCTAAAAACCCTAAAACTGTATACCCTAAACCCTAAAAATCCTAAAAACCCTAAAAAATCATAAACACTAAACCCTAAAAAAAAAAACCCTAAAACCCTAAACGTAACCTTAAACCCTAAACCCTAAAACCTAAACCCTAAAAACCCTAAAAAATCCTAAACCCTAATCCTTAAACCCTAAAACCTAAAAACCCTAAAAAAAAACTAAATCTCTAAAAACTAAACCCTATACCCTAAAAATCCTAAAAAACCCTAAACCCTAAACCATAAACCCTAAAACTCTAAACCCTAAACCCTAAAAACCATAAACCCTAAAAAAAACTCTAAACCCTAAACCCTAAAAATCTTAAACCCTAAGCCCTAAACCCTAAACCCTAAACCCTAATTTCCTAAAAACCGTAAACCCTTAACCCCAAACCCAAAACCCTAAACCCTTAACCCTAAAAACCCTAAAACCTAAACCCTAAAAACCATAAACCCTAAAAAAAACTCTAAACACTAAACCCTAGAAATCTTAAACCCTAAACCCTAAAACCCTAAATCCCTAAAAAAATCCTAAACCTTAAACTTTAAATACCTAAACCCTAAACCTTAAAAGAACCCTACACCCTAAAACCCAAAAAAACCCTAACCCCTAAATCCTAAACCCTAAACCCTAAAAAAAAAAAAACCTAAATTTCAAACCCCCCCTGTTGCTCTGCTCTGCTCTCGTCCCTTAGCAATTTGAAGGCAATTTTGGTTTTATTGTGGATTCTCTTGAGTGATTTGTCTGAGCGTGTCTAAATCTGGTTATTGCCTGGTGATTTATTCTATATTTTACCTATTTCTCCATTTTTTTGTCTTTTGTGTTGGTTTTTTTTTGTGGAAACCTGTCTAGGGTTTCATGGAAAATGATTGCAATCAAGATCCATCTCATATCTTTGAAAATATTGATCATGTGGGAAAATTGGAAAAGGAGATGGAAATTTTTCAGACTTTGGTCTTGGATTCTGACAAAAATCTCAAAAATTCTCTAAGTATGGAACCTAACCCTAACGGTGCTTTCAGGAAATCTTTTCTTAAATCTTTTAAAGAGGCGTTAGCGGGTGTTTCTGGTAATGGTAAGTTGAATTTGAGCATTTCTACTTCATCTCATAATGGTTACCTGCTATCATAATTTCTGATGAGGATATTTTAAAGTTGGCTGAACCTTTTAAATTCGCTATTATTGGTAAATTTTCATTTAGAAGACCTTTTATGGAGGAAATTAGAAGTTTCTTTCATAGTCTGTAATTATCGGGTTCTTTTTTTGTTAGTCTCATGGATCCTCGCCATGTTTTTATAAATCTTTCAAATGAACTTGATTACGTAAGAATTTTCTTAAGGAGATTCTATTATGTTAGAAATTGTCATATGAGAATTTTAAAATGGTCTCCTGAATTTGATATAAATTCTGAATCACCTATTTATCCGGTTTGGATTTCTCTGCCCAACCTTCATATGCATTTTTACGATCCGGCTGTGTTGCAAGCTATTGGTTCTATATTTGGTAGACCCTTACAGGTTGATCAGGCTATTACGAATAAAACTAGACCTTTTGTGGCAAGAATTTTGTTTGAGATGGATATCACGAAAGAATTTGCAATGGAAGTTTGGCTTGGATCGGAAAAGAATGGTTACAATCAAAAAATAGAAATAGAAAATTTTCCTATTTTTTATACTCATTGTAGAATTCATGGACATGATACTAACAATTATTTTATTCTTAATCCTAATTTGAAAGAAAAGGTTCAAAAGAATTTGAATCAAGAAAACAAAGAAATGATCAAACAACAACAATCAGTGGGTAAGCAGGTTCTTGATCATGAACCTTCTGAAGCTTTGAAAATGAATAGTGGGGAAAAAGGTTTTGATTCTAGCCTTGAGAATCAGAGGACCCAGGAACTAAAAGAATAAAAGAAATGGGATTTGGTTCTGTATAAACAACCTATGGTAGTGGATTCGGATAATAAATTTGGCCCTTTGGATTCTCCTTTGAGCAATGATTATTATAATTTGATTTCTGTTGAAATTAATTCTGGCAAAAGCTCTAATTCATTATACCCGGAGCTTTTACATGTGCCTTTACAGGAAAAAAAGCATTGTGGTATTAATAAACCTTCCAATTCGATTCCGGAGATCTCCTTTATTTTTGAGGAATTAGAAGAAGGTGAACTTGCTTCTGTGCAAGGATCAGGTGAGCATGAATTTAATACTTCTTTGAGTATTAATGAGTCCTCTTTTTGCCAAACTATGGTCAAAGGTAAAGATTTTATTCTGTTTATAATACTCATTTTAAAAATAAGAATAGCAAAAATAAATTGTCTAAAGCAAGTAAGGCTTCTAATTCTTTAACTAAATCATTATCTTTCCATAAATAATGATTAATTATCTTATTTGGAATGTTAGAAGGATTGGATCCCCCTCTATTAAGAATAGGATTCGTAATTTAGCTCGCATTCATGGTATTGAGTTTCTTGTGATAATTGAGCCTATGATTGATACTAATAGTATTTCTCATGTCAGTAGAATGTTGGGTTTCAAAAATTTTTTTGCTAATGTGTCTAATAAAATATGGCTTTTTTGGTTTAACAAAGTTATTATTTCTGTTATAGATGATTATGTTCAAGTTGTTAATGTGTCCATTTCCTATTTTAATTTTGTTGTTAAAGGTTCTTTAGTTTATGCTGCTTGCAATAGAATTGATAGGAAAATTCTTTGGAATAATCTTCTATCCTTTACTACGTCAATCAATGAACCTTGGTTTGTTGGAGGCAATTTTAACACTATTCTTAATTCTAATGAAAGATTGGGTGGGTGTGCTCCCAATATTAATTCTATGGATGATTTTTCGAATATGATTCATGATTGTAAGTTAGTTTATATTGGCTTTGTTGGTTCTAAGTTTACTTGGAACAAAAATCGGTTATGGCAAAGATTGGACAAGGTTCTGTTTAATCATGATTGGATTGCTAAGTGGCCATTATCTTCTATTGAGCATTTGAGCAGATCCCTCTCGGACCATTGTCCGTTACTAGTTTCTATCAAGGATAATAATGGTAAGAGTAAAGAATTTACCTTGTTTTAGATTTCAAAACATGTAGAGCACACGAATTTTTTAAACTTAGTTTCTTCCAATTGGAATAGTTGTATTGTCCCTGATAACTCTGTTAGTGGCATGGTGAGACTTTGGATGAAGTTAATGAAAGTTCAATAGGGATGTTAAGCCCTAGTGAACTAGTCCCGAGGCTAACCAAGAGGGGGGGTGAATTGGTTATTTAAAAATTTCACGATAACTATGAAAATCTTTTTATGACCTGCAGCGAAAACGAATTAAAACAACGATAAAAAGATCAACCACAGATATTCACCTAAGCAGTTAATATCAGGAAAAATTAAAGTGCAGAATTGAATCAGAAAAGCAAACCAGATTTTATAGTGGTTCGGTCAACTTGACCTACGTCCACTCCCCGGAGCCTCCCCTCCGGGTATTGCACTAAACAGAAGTGTCTCTCCTTTTGCTCCCACAGCAAGGCGGAGAAGCCTGTACAAAAATCTCTTTTTCACCACACGGTGAGGCAGAGAACCCAACCTCCTTTCGCTTCCTCTTGAAGCAGGCAGAGAACCTTCGAACTCCTTTTGCTTCCACCTGAAGCGGGCAGAGAACCCCGGATCTTCTTGCGAACGATCCTCTCACGACGAACACCGAATAGACGAAAGACGACGAGCGGAGAAGATGACTCTGATCCGTGCTCGGAGCAACCTTAGTGAATCCCTCACTAACTCCCCCTCATAAGATCTTCTCTCTCTCTCCCAACTCTCTCTCTCTCTCTAGGGTTTCTCAGGGAAGGAAGGCAGCAAAAGATTTTTCCAAAAATTGGAAAAAGTTCTTTCTAAAGGAGGGCTTAAAATTTGCCCTAAATCTCAACTGGTCGGCCAAGATCATCCAGGACGATCAGTAGATTGTCCTGTACGATCCGTTCAAATTCAGCTGTTTCATCCTGGATGATCTGGCTCTTCTGGACGATCAGTAAAAAAAGTTGTTCCTATCATCCCGTACGATCCTGCGATCGTCCGGGACGATTAGTGCAAATTGAGGGAAATCATCCAGAAGACAGTTCGGGTCGTCCAGAGAAATCTGTGCTGGACGACCAAAAAATGACTTGATCGTCCGGGACGATGGGGTCATCATCCTGTACGATTAGTTCAAAAAGGCCCCAAATCGTCCAGTACATAGTTCTGGACGTACAGCTTAAATGCACTAGACGATCAAGATCGTCCAGGACGATATGATCGTATCAACCAAAAATAAATTGCTTTCCTTAATTATCAGATTAAATTAGGCATGATTGTACTGGATTGTCTGGGACGATACACATATCGTCCGGGACGATCAGACCAAGTATCTAAAAATAAGAACTTGCCTAACTTGATCTGGCGGCTGAGAATTTCTGATTTGGGCATATCGTCCCGTACGATCCAGAGATCGTCCAGGATGATCAGCTTAATCTGACCCTCTTAACTTAGTCGCCCTAATTAGGGTTTCTGTTTTAACTGGACCGTCCAGGACGATGTGGAGATCATCTAGGACGATCTGAACAAATTTTTTAACAGAAACTCTAATTCACTCAATCTCTCTCCCTGAGTGTGTGTGTGCAAGGTTACTTAGCTAGGGAATCAGTTACATTACAATTGACTCAATAAAATAAAAAATCATACATTTGACAGACTTGGACCCGATCTTGAGTTGGCTTGAGTGGCTCGCGGTCTTTTGTGCCTGAAACAGATTTGCCAAGCAAAAAATACTGGAAACATGTTTGTCATCATCAAAACCAGATTTGCAACAATCTCCCCCTTTTTGATGATGGCAAACATTTGTAAAGTAGTCTGAAAATAAAAGTAAACTAGGAATCAAACAAACAAACATTTTTTAAATTTTCATTTAACAGCTAAAATAATACAGGAAACATGACTCAGAAAACAGAAACAGACACGACTACAACTGACTCTCCCTTTTGACATCACAAAAAGGAGGAGAGAAAAACCTAACACGGAAATAAAATATAAAATAAAACATAAATAGAATAACTACACGACAGAAAACTAAAACTGAGGCAGATCCTGATCGGAAGAAGGAGGTGGCGGTGGAGGGTAGAAGTAATGGTGAATGGCCTGAAAGTGAGCTCCAAACCAGGCCATGTCCTGGTCGTGCTGCTGCTGCTGCTACGTAGCATAGTCCGCGAAGCGTTGGAGGTCCTCGTTGTGCTGCTGCTCCTAGGCAACCACGTAGGAGTCAAAACGGGCCTCCCATTGGTCAAAGCGCTGCACCAGGTGGTCAAGGGGAGAGGCAATACGAAGGGGTGCAGGTGCCTCTGGTGCAGCAGGAACTGGAGCAGCCTCTTCCTCTTCTTCCTCAACATCCGAGGCAGGCTCCGGATGTAGGCGGGTGCTGCGTAGGACGTGGAATGAGTTGTTTGTGAAGAAGGAAGGTGGGACATCAGGAGGGACAGGATACTGAAGGTCACATTTTGTCTCTAAGGCATAGTGAATAAGATGACCTAAAGCTAGATTTGGGCGACGCCTGTTGCCCGGATCTCTAATGGTGGTGAGATGTTCTATGTATCGGATGATTAGATCAGAGGCATTAAATTCTCGACGGGCCATGATGTAGTAGGTGGTCAAGGACAGGAGCGGGGTAATGTGAATCCGATCCCCCGCCTTTGGAATGACGGAGGAACGAAGGATGTGATGAATGGTCCGGGCGTCCTTGAGAAGGGAAGTGCAAGCATTATCGTGATAGGGTGCGTTGGTATTGCGAAGGAAGTGATTGGCGACACTCCAATCATAGTCAGGATCGGTGATAATCGTATGAATTTTGTCGCCAGTGATAGACAAGTTGAGGATATTGTGAAAATCGTTGGTCGTGAGTTCCACGGGGCGTTGATTTACATAGGAGCGAAGAGTGGAATAGTCCGCGGAAATGCGTAAGTTGGCAAAGAAGATTCGAAGGAGTTCCAGATTGAAGGGAAAGGCTAAGGTCAGAATGAAGGTGAGGGAGGTGTGTGCGAACAAATCTAAGATGGGATACGTGAGAGTGCGGGGATTGATAATCTTGGAGTGCGTGATACCCACATTACGATAGCATTCGAAAGCCGCCTGATCGGTGGCATTCGGGAAGCGAGGATCGACATGTCCCCGGGATGAATTGGCCCCCTTTTGACGAGATCTTTTGCCACCAGCCATTAGGAACCCAAAGAGGAGGAAAGGAGAAGGAAAGTGGAGGAAAAACGATGTGAAAAACATGAAGAAAACTGTTGTTTAAATAGAAAACAGACTGATCGTCCCGTACGATCGCGGGATCGTCCGGGACGATGTGGTCATTTATGACGTTCTGGATGATTGGTCAAAAAGGAGGTCCGATCGTCCAGGATGATCAGAGATCGTCTAGGATGATTAGACACAGGCTATCATCCCGAGGAGTCAGGCTGGATGACTGTTGATGAAAAGTATCATCCAGGACGATTAGGTGGATCGTCTGGGACGATATGTAATAAATATGTCGGACAGGCCGAATTCCAATCGTCCAGTGGCTGACACGTGGATCGTCCAGGACGATGAGGTGGATCATCCAGGACGATGGGCAATAATTGGTGCAATGTCAGCCATTTGATCAGATCAGGAAGATATGAATCATATCGTCCAGGATGATGTATGGATCGTCCAGGACGATCACCAATAATTAGGGTAGTTTCAGCAGCAGGAGCAGTGGGTATGATTTTGAATAAATCATCCAGGACGATTTTTGGATCATCCAGGATGATCGGTGTATCGTCCAGGACGATGTGAAGAAAAGCAGAAAAGGATGAAGGATGAAGATGATCGATCAGGATCCCAAAAATACAACCATGAAAACAAAATAACAAAAAGATGAATAAAACTGACCGCAAAAACACATAGAAGGTTTTTTTTTTTTGATTAAGCTGCCCTTAGAAAATCAAAATTTTTTTCTTGACTTTAGATTCGAAAACCAATGACAGGACGATTGACAGCGCTGAAATCCAGAAAATGTTGGAAATAATCAACGTTCGTAGCTCCAACCCCGGGCACCTTATCGATGCAAACCTCTTTCAAAACAAAAATCTGATTCAGAATAAAAGACATTAGATTTGAAAAAAAATCCTTTCAAGCCTCGTTCCAGAAAAATATCTGATATAATAGTGTTACAAAGTAAAAAATCAGAAATCAAGATTTTCAAGACTCAAGCTTTTGAAAATATTAAGTGGCGCACAGAGTTTTCTAAGACATTTAATAATTTGAAAGGGAAGAAAGCTTGTTTTGGGCTCATTTTGTGTCTCTTTTTCAAATTGGTTGGCGCTTTGCGCATCTTTTGATTTTTTGATACACTTTGTGTATTCAATTTGGCAATTTTGCATCTTTTCAATTTTGGGCTCATTTTATGCCTCTTTTTTAAATTATCTGGCGCACTGCGTATCTTTTATAAGCTTTCTCCTTTTCATAATCATTAAAGAGTCTCAGCTGTGAGATTATCTTCCAGACATAGGAGATGACTCTCCGCAGTAAGGAAGAACGATTCACAAAATAAAAGCCATACAACATATGATAAATGCAATCACTTGGTTTAGAAAATTAAACTAATGACTCAAGACTTTGAAAAATACTATTGATATGAGGCAGATTACTGTAGGAAGATAAAATAATCTCTATTTCAAAAACTAACATTTTAATTTTGAAAAGGATTTTTATTCAAAAGAAACTACACACCAGTAAAGGAGTTAGAGGAAGAGAAACAATTATCAATGTTTCTTCCCTTTAACAGATTCAGCGAAGTCAATCACTGCTTATCAGCTTCCAAACCAAAACAAGGTAAAAACTCCCAGTAAAAAATTCAGATCACCAGAAGTAGTGAGTGGTGATCAGATCTTGAAAAGCATAAAATAGTAAGTGCAAGATATGAACCAGTAAATGAATAAAAACAGGTAGAAAATCATAGCAAAGTAAATACTCAAATCAAACTAATAATAAGTCTAACACAGAAATCAGCAGAACAAATAAAATCAACTGAAAGTAAATAATCAAACCAAAACTAACTAACAGAAATCAGAAATCAGAATACTGAAACTATCTAACAGAAATCAGAATACCAATCAGAACAATCATAAATCAGCAGTCATAAGAATCAAGCATTTATATCAATCACTCCTAATCTGGTTCTCAAAATGCTGAATGAGTCAAAGGCCAGTGGTTTAGTGAATATGTCAGCCAGCTGATTTTCAGTTGCTACGTGGTGTAGCTCAATGTCCCCTTTTGTAACATGGTCCCTAATGAAGTGATGCCTAATGTCAATGTGTTTGGTCCTAGAATATTGGATTGGATTCTTAGACATACAGATGGCACTAGTATTATCACACAGAACAGAGATTGTGCCAACAGGTACTCCTAAATCCAAGACTTGCTGCTTCAACCAAAGAACTTGGGCCACACAACTCCCTAAGGCAATGTACTCAGCTTCAGCAGTGGAAAGTGCAACTGAGTTCTGTTTTCTACTGGACCAGGAGACTAACGACTGTCCTATGAACTGACAAGTCCCAGAAGTACTCTTCCTATCCACCCTACACCCCGCAAAATCAGAATCAGAATATCCAATGATCTCAAAAGAGGTGTTGTGCCTAGGGTACCAAATTCCTAGGTTTGGGGTTCCTAACAGATATCTAAGAATTCTCTTAATAGCAGTCAGGTGGGACTCTTTAGGATCAGCCTGAAACCTAGCACAAAGACAGACACTAAACATGATATCAGGTCGGCTAGCAGTTAGGTAAAGCAGTGAACCTAGTATCCCTCTATACTTCTTCTGATCAACAGATTTTCCATTTGAATTCTTATCTAACTGAACTGAGGAGGGCATGGGAGTATTGATTGGCTTGGCTTTGTCCATTTCATATTTCTTCAAAATGTCCTTAGTGTATTTTGATTGATTGAGAAAGGTTCCATCATCCGTTTGCCTTATGCTAAACCCCAAAAAGTAGGACAATTCTCCCATCATACTCATCTCAAACTCTTTACTCATTGTTTTAGAAAACTCTTCACATAAGTATTTATCAGAAGATCCAAAAATTATATCATCAACATAGATCTGGATAATGAGTAAGTCATCTCCTAATCTCCTCAGAAAAAGGGTGGTGTCTACGCTCCCCTTAACAAACTCTCTTTCTAATAGGAATGTGCTAAGCCTCTCATACCAAGCTCTGGGTGCCTGTTTCAATCCATATAAGGCCTTTTTTAATTTATAGACATGACTTGGATATTGGGAACTCTCAAAACCTGGGGGTTATTCTACAAAAACATCTTCTTTAATTACCCCATTTAAAAAGGCACTCTTAACATCCATTTGAAACAGCTTAAATCCCTTATAACAGGCAAAGGCTAGTAGCACTCTAATGGCTTCCAATCTAGCTACAGGGGTAAAAGTCTCCTCAAAATCAATCCCTTCTATCTGATTATACCCCTTAGCCACCAATCTTGCCTTATTTCTCACCACCACACCAGAATCATTCATCTTATTCTTAAAGACCCACTTGGTTCCCACAATACTTTGATTTTTAGGTCTTTCTACTAACTCCCAAACATCATTCCTTACAAATTGATTCAATTCTTCCTGCATAGCTAAAATCCAAAATTCAACCGACAGGGCTTGATTGATGTTGGTGGGTTCAGTCATTGAGATAAAGGCAGAATGGTTTACTTCCTTCCTAAGTCCATGCCTAGTCCTAACACCTTCAGAAGGGTCTCCTAAGATCAGTTCTTTAGGATGACTCGAAGAATATCTCTAATCTCTAGGCAAATCTGTTTGAGGTTCTACCCTTTCCTCCAAATTTGTATTTCCAACTCCTTGGGTAACCTCAATAATCTCTTCATCTTCTACTTCAGATCTAGACTCCTTAGGATCAGATTCATCAAACACTTCATGGGTTGTTTCTTCTACCACCAAAGTCCTCCTATTAAACACCCTAAAGGATTTCCCCACACTTGAATATTCTAAGAACACTCCTTCATCAGATTTGGGGTCAAATTTTCCTAAGGGTGACTTCCCGTTGTTTAGAATGAAAACCTTACAGCCAATGACATGGAGGTGGGATAGATTTGGAGTTCTACCCTTAATGATCTTATAAGGTGTCTTGTTCAGTTTGACTCTCACATTCACCCTATTCAGCACATAACAGGCAGTGTTCACCGCTTCAGCCCAAAAGTATTTTGGAAGTGAATACTCGGCAAGCATGGCTCTAGCGGCTTCCACTAAGGTCCTGTTCTTTCATTTCAGCTACCCCGTTCTACTGAGGGGTCGTAGGAGTTGAAAAATTGTGACTAATCCCATGATCCTCACAAAAACTTCCAAATCATTCATTTTCAAACTCCCCTCCGTGATCACTATGGATGGTAATAATCTCACATCCTAACTTCTTCAGAATCCAAGTAGAGAATGATCTAAACTCATCAAATGACTCAGATTTATGTGACAAAAACTTAACCCAAGTGAACCTCAAATAATTATCTACAATCACAAAACCATAGACTCTCCCCCCTAAGCTGGCAGTGCTAATGAGTCCAAAGAGGTCCATGTGAAGAACTTCTAAAGGTCTAGAGGTGCTAATGTCCTTAACAGTGAAAAGAGGACTGGACTTGCTTCCCCAACTGACAGGCATCACACAGGTGATCCTTAGTGAACTTAAGCTTGGGCACACCTCTAACTAAGTCCTTTTGGGTGACTCTCCTAAGGGTTTTCATACTGGCATGACACAATCTCCTATGCCATAACCAAGACTCATCAGCAGCAGTTTTTAAGCAAATTGAATTATCAGATTTAATGATACTTATATCCAGCTTGTAGACGTTGTTGATCCTTTGCCCCTGCAAAAAAACTTCATCATTTAAGCTTAAAATGCAGCCAGTGGGCAGGAATTTGATGTTGTATCCCTTATCACAGAGTTGACTGATGCTCAGCAGGTTGTGTTTCAGTCCATCTACAAGCAAAACATTATCAATCATAAAGTTCTTTGAATCACCAATTATACATGTGCCTACCACCTTCCTGGTGGTGTTATCTCTAAGTGTAACCTTGCCTCCAGCTCTGGCCTCCAGCGAAATGAACTGATTTCCATCTCCAGTCATATATCTAGAACATCCACTGTACAGGTACCACATGCTCTCACGAGGTCTTGTGTGAGAGCACACCTACAAAAGTATCAAACGTCAGTCTTAGGAACCCAAACAGGTTTGGATTCCTTCTTATGAAAAGAAGAATGCAATGCATGCGTGCTGTACTGTGAAAGAGGCAGTTTAGGTTTCCACACCCAATGTGTACTACGGAGAACAATGCAGGTGTGAGAAATATGTCCTAACATGCCACATGAAAAACATCTAACACCAGGAAAAGGGTTAACTAATCTACGTGGATGATAATGCCTCTTCCTAGATGTATATGAAACATGCTTTGAAGAACTTGCAAAAGATTTTTCAAAAGGTGGCGGTGCATAAAACTGTTCAAAAGTAGGCGGTATTTTGTTCTTTTCAAAAGCACTGATCTTTACTTTCAAAAACTCATTTTCTTTCTTTAAACTTGCAATTTCAAATTTCAAGGTTCCCTTGCTACTTTCTACTTCGCATGCCATTGTATCTAATTCTTTAAAAGCTCTTTCTAAGTCCATATGCGTAGTTTTCAATAAATCATGCTCAAAAACTAAATCAGAATATATTTTATTCAACTCATCGAATTCATCAAGCAAAGACATGTGATTTGAATCAAGTGTGGAATGATCTTTAACTACAGAATCATGCTCTTTTTGCAAAGTTAAGTAATCTAATTTCAAACTAGCATGAGTTTTCTTAAGCTTCCTATACGATGTATGAATTCTTTCAGAAACTTCAAATAATTTATCGTAGGTAAGCTCACATACCTCGTCCTGATCCGACTGACCAGGGTGATCATCAGCCATAAGACACAAGTTTGTTTCCTCCTCTTCAGCTTCAGTCTCAGAAGAGTCGGATGCAGAGTCTGCCCAGAACGCCTTCTGAATCTGCTTCTTGTCCTTTCTGAACTTTGGTTTCTCCTCACCCTTCTCCTTGCTTGGGTGAGCTTTAAGTGTTGGACAATCAGCCTTTATGTGTCCAGGCTTCCTGCATTCAAAACAAACAGATTCAGATGAACTCTTAAAATTTTTATTGGACTTACCCTTATTCCACTTCTGATAGTTCTTATGTTTCTTCCTTAGAAAGCTTTTGAATTGCCTTGTGATTAAGGCAACATCATCGTTATCAGACCCAGAAGTGCTAGCATCTAAATCCTTGGCCTTTAGTGCCACTGTCTTCTCTTTCTTGCATTCACCTGCATCAAGTTGCCTTTGGTTCACCACTTGCTCGTAAGCAATAAGTGATCCAAGTAAGCTGTCAATAGAGTAAGTGTTTAAATCTTTAGATTCAATAATAGCAGTAATCTTAGCATCATAAGAAGCAGGCAAACATCTTAGAATTTTGTTCACCCTTTCGTAGTTAGTAAGTTCTCTACCTAGAACATGCAAAGAGGTAACAATCTAAGTGAACCTTGTGTACATTTCTGAAATAGTCTCACTAGATTTCATGCGAAAAAGTTTGTAATCATGTAATAAGATGTTTAACCTAGACTGTTTGACTTCAGTTGTACCTTCGTATGTTATGCATAATCTATCCCAGATTTCCTTTCCCATTGTACAAGTAGAAACACGCATATAGTCTTCAGATTTTAAAGCATCAAAAGAAACAGTTCAAGCATTTTGCATTTAACTGTGCTAAATCACGATCATCAAATGTCCAATCAGTAAAAGGCAGTTCCGTTTTCACATTGTTAATCAGTCTAAAAGGTGGTTCGTATCCGTCCTTAACTAACATCCACATGCGATAATCAATAGACTGTAGAAAAATAGACATGCGTGTTTTCCAAAAATCAAAAGGAATATTATCAAACAACGGTGGTCTTGTAATAGAATATCCTTCAGCAGTATTATGATTATTACAGTTAGCCATGGATCAAATTCAAAAGTTTTTAAACCTAAATTTTGAATCCCGCTCTGATACCACTTGAAATTCGATAGGGATGTTAAGCCCTAGTGAACTAGTCCCGAGGCTAACCAAGAGGGGGGGGGGGGTGAATTGGTTATTTAAAAATTTCACGATAACTATGAAAATCTTTTTATAACGTGCAGCAGAAACGAATTAAAATAACGATAAAAAGATCAACCACATATATTCACCCAAGCAGTTAATATCAGGAAAATTTAAAGTGCAGAATTGAATCAGAAAAGAAAACCAGATTTTATAGTGGTTCGGTCAACTTGACCTACGTCCACTCCCCGGAGCCTCCCCTCCGGGTATTGCACTAAACAGAAGTGTCTCTCCTTTTGCTCCCACAGCAAGGCGGAGAAGCTTGTACAAAAATCTCTTTTTCACCACACGGTGAGGCAAAGAACCCAACCTCCTTTCGCTTCCTCCTGAAGCAGGCAGAGAACCTTCAAACTCCTTTCGCTTCCTCCTGAAGCAGGCAGAGAACCTACGAACTCCTTTTGCTTCCACCTGAAGCGGGCAGAGAACCCCGAATCTTCTTGCGAACGATCCTCCCACGACGAACACCAAATAGACGAAAGACGACGAGCGGAGAAGACGACTCTGATCCGTGCTCGGAGCAACCTTAGTGAATTCCTCACTAACTCCCCCTCATAAGATCTTCTCTCTCTCTCCCAACTCTCTCTCTTTCTAGGGTTTCTCAGGGAAGGAAGGCAGCAAAAGATTTTTCCAAAAATAAGAAAAATTTCTTTTTAAAGGAGGGCTTAAAATTTGCCCTAAATCTCAACTGGTCGGCCAAGATCGTCCAGGGCGATCGATAGATCGTCCTGTACGATCCGTTCAAATTCAGCTATTTCAGCCTGGACGATCTGGCTCTTCTAGACGATCAGTAGAAAAAGTTGTTCCTATCGTCCCGTACGATCCTGCGATCGTCCGGGACGATTAGTGCAAATTGAGGGAAATCATCCAGAAGACAGTTCGGGTCATCCAGAGAAATCTGTGCTGGACGACCAAAAAATGACTTGATCGTCCAGGACGATGGGGTCATCGTCCTGTACGATTAGTTCAAAAAAGCCCCAAATCGTCCTGTACATAGTTCTGGACGTACAGCTTAAATGTACTAGACGATCAAGATCGTCCGGGACGATCCTGCGATCATCCAGGACGATATGATCGTATCAACCAAAAATAAATTACTTTCCTTAATTATCAGATTAAATTAGGCATGATTGTACTGGATCGTCCGGGACGATACACGTATTGTCCGGGACGATCAGACCAAGTATCTAAAAATAAGAACATGCCTAACTTGATCTGGCGGCTGAGAATTTCTGATTTGGGCATATCGTCCCGTACGATCCAGAGATCGTCTAGGACGATCAGCTTAATCTGACCCTCTTAACTTAGTCACCCTAATTAGGGTTTCTGTTTTAACTAGATCGTCCAGGACGATGTGGAGATCGTCCACGACGATCTGAACAAATTTTTTAACAGAAACTCTAATTCACTCAATCTCTCTCCCTGAGTGTGTGTGTGCAAGGTTACTTAGCTAGGAAATCAGTTACATTATAATTGACTCAATAAAAAGAAAAATCTTACATTTGACTTGGACCTGATCTTGAGTTGGCTTGAGTGGCTCGCGGTCTTTTGTGCCTGAAACAGATTAGCCAAGCAAAACACACTGGAAACATGTTTGTCATCATCAAAACCAGATTTGCAACAGTTAAAAAGGTTAAAACTTTGTTTAAATTTGTGGAATAAACATAAGTTCAAAAACATTTTTGCTAATATTAAAGCGATGGAAGAAAAGGTTTGTTTTTTGGAGAGTATGGTTATTACTAATAATACTTGTATTAATGATTTGAATGAGGCTAAAGAAAATTTAATTAAGCTGCAGGATATGGAGGAAACCTGCTGGAGACAAAAAGCATCTGTTAAGCATTTAAATGAGGGTGATAGGAATACTAAGTATTTCCACGCTTTGGTCAATAAGAAGAAGAGCCTCAATTTTATTAAAAAAGTTAAAGACGAGCATGGAGACTGGATTGAGGAAAATTTGCTTCCTGATTCGGTTACCAGGTATTTTTCTAATATTCTGGGGAATAAGGGTGGTGTGATGCCTCTTCTTAGCTCTCATCTTATTAATAAGACCATTACTTTGGAAGATAATATTTCCCTCGTGGAGAAACCTACTGAGCACGAAATTCTTTCTACGGTCATGTCTATGAATGCTAATTCTACTGCTGGTACGAATGGGTTTACCTCTTTATTTTTTAAACATTGTTGGCATATTATTAAAGATGACTTAATTGCGGCCGTGGTGATTTTCTTTGCGGGTAAGGTAATGCCTAAATATTTTACATCTACAGCTATTGTCCTTATTTCTAAAAAAGATAATCCAGATAAATGGAGTGATTTTAGGCCTATAAGTCTGTGCACTTTCTTCAACAAGCTTACTTCTAAAATTATAGCCTTAAGATTATGTCCTTTATTACCAAGGTTGATTTCTCCTAATCAAACTGGGTTTGTTAGAGGTAGATTAATTTCTGATAATATTTTACTCACTCGGGAATTAATACATGATTTGGATTTGAAAACTATAGGTGGTAATTTACTGTTTAAACTTGACATTTCTAAAGCTTATGACAATTTATCTTGGGATTTCTTATATAGTATTTTATCACTGTTTGGTTTTTCTGATTCTTTTATCAACATCATTAAAAATTCTATTGAGAATGTTTGGTTTTCTATTTTATTCAATGGAGCTTCAAATGGTTTTTTTCATTCTGTTCATGGTGTTTGTGGACCTCCGAAAGGAACAACAAACACCATCACCCCGCAAGGGGAGACGGTATCTGGCCAATGGAATAGCAGATTCGATCATGCATACGATTAACCATTGAGGATAGTGGCTCTCACCAGCACACCCCGATGGATAACGATATGTATGATCTAATCACAATGGGTTTCCCCCACCCAATACATTAGCTCAAATTGGGTTTATTTGAGAGTGGGATTCGGTTTCCCACGGGCGCAAGCCCCCGTGGTTAATTACATCTCAAGCCGGAGCCTGAGAATACTCTCGATTAAGGATTCTATATTATACTTTCTGAATTGGGATTGGCACATAGGGGGAAAACTAGGAAGTCCTACTCGAAGGGAAAGAGAGGTTCAACTAGGCTTAGTCAACATGTACGGCTCACATCAGCATCCGGAGGGACTAAGGTAGTGGGAAGAAACTGGAGAAACTAAAAGTCATGCACTCAGAGCATGCAGGAGAGAAGGATGGAGGTGGCGTCATCCGTGTGACGTGGATATGTAGGGTTTAGGGTCTCTGGAAGACAGAAGACCTACCTACTGATGAGGCGTACTACAAAATAATAATAGCCTTAAATCCTAAATCTAATGGGTTTAGTGTTCAATACAACACTAACACCCGTGTCCTAACTAATGCAATGCAAAATCTGGACTTACCCCGGCCTGGAAGGGGGAGCCAGCTAACCACCTAGTCGCTTCAAAACCATATTGTCCAGTCATTTAATGAAAGATGGGTGGGTAGGTTATGGTTCTTGGAAGTAGGGCCGACATCTAGAGGATTTCCTAATTGACCCAAGACTGATGTTGGGTGAATGCTTCTAAAACTAATGCAATTAAAATTTTTGTTTAGTTAGTTTCTAATGCAATGCATGCTAGTTAAAGTATCCAAATCAGGTATGCATAGAACTTTAAAAAGGCTTATAAAAATAATTTTTAGAATTAGACTGGGCTTCCCCAGGTCCGGCACCTCATCCTCATAGCTCAGATTATCCAGACTCTACCCGCAGGCGGGGAAGTGTCTTATAGAAGGAATGAGAAATGCATTAATATGCATGCGACCCCAGACGATTCCGACAATTCCCTAGGTCGTTAAGTTTCTAAATTGCTTAAAACTTAAAATTTTAAATAGTAGTTGCGAGTAGAAAAGGTTTTAGTCCTTAGAGAGCCTAACGGAATCCAGGCTAAAATAAAAATGGCATGCAGATCATTAATAAACTATGAAAATCATGCAACCTATACGCAATCATCATCAAATCAAACATAATACATAATTAAACAAATCAATTAAATGTCCATAGGCCAACTGCCCTTAATTACAACCCAGGGTCTATAGAAAATTAAAGTGGCCGGGCACCACTGCCAACAACCCGGATTTCTAATCCTAAGGCTGACGCAAGTTATTTTGAGTGGGATACTGCAGATCTTCATCTTCTTGATCTTCTCTTCCTTGGACTCCTCGGATCTTAGCTTTGTTGGACTCCTTGGATCTCAGCTTCCTTGGGCTCCTTGGATCTCAGCCTCCTTGGACTCCTCGGGTAGTAGAATGATCCAAATTTGGATTCCCAAATAGAAAAGGACTATGCTCATATTGGGTGTCCTTTTCTCTTTGGGCATCCAACATTTGGATTCCTGTATCCCCACTAAAAATAAACTTTTACAACTCTATACCAGATTACAAGTGATTTACATTAATGAAAAATAGTAAATCTAGACTCCCCTGCAAGGTTATCCTAATAAAAGTCATCCCAAGCAGTTTAATATATCACAGGCAGTTAAAAGAAAATGAAATGCTCATCACAGCCACACTTGGCCATGCTCTTAATTATTTTGAGGGCTAAGCAAGCTCTGGAGCACCTGTAGCAATTTATAATGATTTTTTTTTTTAGCCCTCATTTATTTAGGGGGGCTGAGCAATTTCTGAAGCACCTGCATAAAATGTCATTAGTATTTAAATCATGATTATTGCCCCCCTTTTATTTAGCGCTGCATGAGCATGGCCACCTGTAGAAGACATTGTTAGTATCAACCTCGATCCTAACCTATGGGTAGTCTATCGTGCAATCACATCAAATCCCATGGTACAGTAAAAGTAAACAAACACACCAGTATCATCTCAATCACAACATGCAGTGAAATCTCAAAAATCTCGGCACACAACAGAAAAGTAAACACCGGCCTAGCCTAGGTCTAGAAGTGGTGCCCTAACAAACCATCTAGATGTGTGTGAAAAGCTGTGTAGCTGAGGTAGATCCTAAGCTGGGTAGTTAGTTACAATTGCCTACTGTCCAGGTTTGTTGTAGGTCTAAAAGGGAATTTTAGTTAAAGTATAAATATTAGTGAATTAAGATCCATTTTATTTAATTTGGTATGTAGGTCAGTTTTAATGCTTAGGGTAATAATATTTAAAGGTTAAATTGCATTAGTGAGTTTTAGGGGGTTCGGGGTCCACCTATACACTAAGCAAAAGGGGGTCCAAAATTGACTTTTTGATTAAAGGGTATTTATGACTAGCTAATATTTTTATAAAATACTAGGCCTTAACCTGATCAGTTAGACAGTTAGCATGCCCAATTTGGATTCTTCTATCCAAAGTTATGAATTTCTGAAGTTTTGGTCTCGTTTTGAACTAAGTTTGACCGGATTGTTGACTTTTTGATTTTAGTTGATTTCTGGAATCTTAATGTTTTTAATAAATACTAGATCCTAATGTGAGTTTAATGCCTTTGAGTTTGCTGGATTTGGAGTTTCCTACGCAAAGTTATGAATTTTAGAAGTTTCGGGCCCTAGATTGTAGGCTACGGTTGACTAAAGAGTTGACTTATATTTTAGGTTGATTTCTGGACACCTAATATTTTTAACAAATACTAGACCTTAATTAGAGTTAGGTGCCTTTTAGTTTGCCCATTTTGGAGTTTTTTGTAATTAGTTATGATTTTTAGAAGTTGGGGTAATTAAATGAATTATCGGAATTGCCTAATTAGGGGTACTTTGGGGGTTTTGGCCCAAATCAGCTCCAAACTGATTGGAATCACCCCAAAGGTCAGAAATGACCTAAGAAGGTGTTCCCGAGTGTTTGGGGAAAATTTGGGATTTTTAATGATTTAATTAAGGCAAAAAGGTAATTTTTGATTAAGGTTGAATTAAAGTCCAGATTAAGGTCCAATTAAGGGGCCCTAATTATCTAAGGTTGGGGACTGAATTCTAGAGAGTTTGAGGTATTATGGGTATTTTTCTGATTTAAAATAGATTTATTATATTTTTCTGAAGTCTCTAAGGCTTAATTAACGGGTAAATTAGGGTTTGCTAATTAAGTGTTTTAAAGAGTCCAGAAAATTCCTAGAAAATTCTAGAGGGTTCAAGATGTAACTATATTTAAGTGTTTTAGATTTCATGTCATTTGGGGTTCTACCCTAATTCTTGGAATTTTTCTAAGTTCACTAGACAGTCCTTAATTATTGTCCTTAGGGTGTCACTACGTTATATGGGAATAAAATGAAGTAACTAACCCTTAGGCATAGCATACAGGGTAAATGCAGCAAATATAAACACACCTAACCATGTCCTTAGATCTAGGAGAGCCTAGGCTAAGTGCTTGTGCAACCTATACCTGCAAGGACTATGAAAACACTAAGTAAAGAAATCTAATGAAGTGATTAGTGGATGATTAGGACACAATCAACCACTAATCCTTCTCCCACATGGATTCTATTCACATATAGGTCTTAGGTTTAAAGTTTCAAAAGAGGTGAACCTCCCAAAATTAAAGGATTTAAATAATATGTAATTTAAAAATCATTTTTTTTAAAATACATAAATATTATAAATAATAGTAATATAAATTTAAAAATAAGATAATTGAAAATACTTCAGTTCATAAGCATAGGAGGTCTACCAGCCACCAAGGGGTTTTACAATAATATTTGCTTTAAAATAATTATTTATATTAATTAAATAATATTTAGATAGCTAAATGACACAGTCATACAGAAAACATCCAGAAAGGACAGAGTCAAATATAGAAAATAATTTTAAATTACAAGTCATATTTTTCTGAAAAATTTAAGGTATTGTGCGTCAAAATTCAATTTAAAATGAGAGAGATACGAATTTTTGAAGTTAAATAGGATTAAAAGTAATTTTTAAATATTTTTTTTTAAAAAAATAATATTTGATATTTAAAAATAATTAATAATTTTAAAATAAGTCAGATATAATAATATCTAGATTTTAAAATAGATTTAAATAATAATAAATAAAATATTATAATAATATAAAATAATAAATGTTAATATTATAATTATATTAATATTAACGTAATAATACTATTATTAAAGATAATAATAATATTATTAATTAACAATATTAATATTATAATAATATTAATAATAATAAATACTAATATTATAATAATATAAATATTAACATAATAATTTTATTATTGAAACAATAATAATATTATTAGTAATGATATTTATATCATAGTAATATTAAATAATAGTATTATAATAATGTAAATATTAACATAATAATATTATTATTAGAATAATAATAATATTATTAATAATAATATTAATATTATGATAATATTAATAATAATAAATATTAATATTATATTAATATAAATATTAATCACAATAATAATATTATTAAAATAATATTATTATTGACAACAATATTCATATTATAATAACACTAATAATAATAATTAATATTATAATAATAATATTAATAATAATATTATTATAAAAATAATAATATTATTAATTATAATATTAATATTATAATAATACTAATAATGATAATAATTAATATTATAATAATATAATAATATTATTATTAAAAAAATAATAATATTATTATTAATTATAACATTAATATCAAAATGATGATAATTAATATGATAATAATATAATAATACTATTATTGAAAATAATAATATTATTATTAATTACAACATTATTATTAATATGATAATAATCATAATAATTAATAACAATAATAATAATAATAATAATAATAATAATAATAATAATAATAATAATAAATAATTAAAATAAGAATAATTAGAGTAAGAATAATAATAATTAAAATGATAATAATTAAAATAGTAATTAAAATAACAATAATTAAAATAATAATAATAATAATTAAAAAAATAATTAATTAAAATAATAATAATGATAATAATAAAAATAATTAAAATAATAATAATAATAATAATAATAATTTAAAATAATAATAATAATAATAACAGATATATATATAATTAATTTTAATTAGTTAATTAATTAATTTGATTTTTAAAAAAAAGTATTTTAAATAATTAAATAAACTAATTTTAAATAAATAAATAAAAGGCGGCGGCGCTGACACGTAGCGGGTCCCGATTGGTTCCGCGGACGCGGGCCAATCTTTGGCAGGCGGCGCAATCATTGCGCCGCTGCCAATGATTGCCGCAATCATGCGACAATCAAGGCCACGGACCGCAGCTCACTTAGCCACGTAGGACGAGGCGGGAGAGCCGTCTGATCTCGCGCTGTTCGAAACGGACGGTCGAGATCGGGTCAGACGGCTAGCGGAACCGCGGGATCAGTCAAGCGGTTCGGACAGAACCGCGGAACGACGGGAGGTCTAGCGAGAGAGCAAGAGAAAAGATCACTCTAATGGTCCTAATTCTTCCTATTTAAAGGTCCTAACCCTATGCTTAACGGCTAAGATTAGCTCTACGGTTGATTAAGGGAGATCTCCACTCCCCTTGGCCGTGGTTTGGGTTTGGGATCATTAGGAAAGGCTTAAAAGGCCTTAATAGGTCTTAAATAGACCTAAATAGGTCATTTAGACCCATTAAAGGCCAGGGTTGACCAAGTCAATGCTTGACTTGGTCAAACCAGTCAACTAAGCCTAGGGAATGAGAGTTTGAACCCAAGAAAGGATTTGAGCTGAACTTGGGCTTGAATAGGACTTAAATGGGCCTTAATAGGTCTTAAATAGGTCATTTTGACCTATTGATGGCCTAGGTTGACCAAGTCAAGGGTTAACTTGGTCAATCCTAGTCAAATGGGTCCAAGGGAGGAGGGTTTGAGCCTTGAAGCCCTTGGTTGGGATTGGATCTGATTTGGACTTGATTTAGACCCATATGGGTCTAATGGGTCAACCTGGGTTGACCTGGTCAACCAGGTTGACCCAGGGCCTTGGTCTGGGCTCAACAGACTTAGTTTGACCCATTGAACACAAGGGAGAGGGTCTTGGGCCCTAACTTGGTCAATTTGACAAAGTCAACTCCCTTGACCAAGCCTGGAAGAAAACCAAGGTCAACAAACGGACCCCCAACAGGAGCGGTGAACAAACTGGTGAACCGCTCGTATTGGCGTTGACCGAATGTGACAAAAGAGGTAGAGTAAAGGTCCCAGAACAGAGTACCATAAGAGGTGAAAGAAACCAGAGGAGGATCTTCTCCTGACCTTGCCCTATAGCGAGGGCAGAGCCAATGATAGAACAAAGAGCGAAGTAGTAACATGCCACCAAAAGGTAACAAAGTGGGGGAGATCTTCTCTTTGCCTTACCCTATAGCGAGGGCAGAGCCGAAGAGAGAAAGCCGAAAAAGGTAAGGTTATAAAGCAAACCAATTATCCATCTGACCGTATCGAAATAACAGGATAGAAGGTGAAAGGTGATCATCTCCTGACCTTACCCCGTAGCAAGGGCAGAGCCAAGGAGAGTGCAAAGAATAAAGTGGTAGGGTAAACCAACTACCTGCTTGACCGTGTCGAAACAACAGGGTAGAAGGTGAATGAGCGGTGAGGTATGCCTTCCAGGGACACTGTCAGGCTCACTCGACCGAGTAAAGTCTGATGTCTGCTTGATCAGAGCAAAACAATCAGGGAGGAAGTAGTGGTGAGGAATGCCTCCCAGGGATACTGTCGGGCTCACTCAACCAGGTAAGTAAAACCAACTACCTGACTGTTCATTTCAAACAGTAGGATAGAAGGCGAAAGGATCCCGTCTCCTCCTGCTCCTTTCAGAACAGCGGATAGGGGTGACTCAATACTTCTGTCTGACCTAAACAAAAGAAAATAAGCCATGAAATTGGAGTCTGCATAGTCTTTTACAGAACATCCTGAGTAAAGGGGTGGTGAGGAATGCCTCCCAGGGACTCTGTCGGGCTCTCTCAACCGGTAAGTAAAACTAACTACCTGACTGATCATTTTAAACAGCAGAATAGAAGGTGAAAGGATCCCGTCTCCTCCTGCTCCTTTCAGAATAGCGGATAGGGGTGACTCAATACTTCTATCTGACCTCAACAAAAGTAAATAAGCCACGAAATTGGAGTCTGCGTAGTCTTTTACATAACATCCAGAGTAAAGGGGTGGTGAGGAATGCCTCCCAGGGACTCTGTCGGGCTCTCTCAACCGGTAAGTAAAACCAACTACCTGACTGATCATTTCAAACAGCAGAATAGAAGGTGAAAAGATCCCGTCTCCTCCTGCTCCTTTCGAAACAGCGGATAGGGGTGACTCAATACTTCTGCCTGACCTCAACAAAAGTAAATAAGCCACGAAATTGGAGTCTGCGTAGTCTTTTACAGAACATCCAGAGTAAAAGTGGTGGTGGGGAATGCCTTCTAGGGACTCTGTCGGGCTCCCACTCAACCGGGTAAAGTCTGATGTCCGCTTGATCAGAGCAAGACGATCAGGGTAAAGGTTTGATGCCTGCCAGTGCGGCGAGACAACCAGAGTAAAAGGTGTGGTAAGCCATGCCTCGCAGGGGCTCTGCGGGGTGCTCCCAACCAAGTAAAGCCTGATGTCTACTCGGCGCATATGCCTGTAGCAGAGCAATCAGGGAAAAGAGGTGGTGAGATATGCCTCCCAGGGGCTCTGTGGGGCACTCTCAACCAAGTAAAGTCTGATGCCTACCCGGCGCATATGCCTGCAGTAGAGCGATCAGGGGAAAGTCATCTCAACCATACCCTAACACGCATATGTGTAGGGATGGTAAGAGGAGTAGAAAAATGGAAAATTTCAAAGAGAGAATGGTCGTCTAAGGAGTTTCAAACTAGTGTTTTTGGTACCATGTGGTAGAGGACAAGTCGTCCTGGCCACGAGTATCCAAATGCCAGTGAAACTGCCTAGGCGAAACCAAGATCATACAAACCTGGAAGCACCAAAATGATGCCTCGAGAGACCATAGGGAAAGGTACGCCCTTAGCAAAGTGTGAGAGAGATAATCTCATTCCCACTGAGTAGCTAAAGTAGTAAGGAGGACACACTTGCTATAGAGAAAAGGACTATATCATGGAGAAATAATCATAGAAGACTACAGTGGTACACCCACATAAGCTAGTGGGACCCTGTAGAGATGGGATGCAACATAAACACATCCAAGGGACCGCTCCACAGCCAAGAGTCGGGTCACGGTGGGAAAGTATGTCACCACAAGACGAGTGAAATGATTTTCTGCCAGAAAATCAAAGCTCACTAAGAAGCGATGCTAACATCTGAGACTTGATGTACTGCATCACAACCAGGAAAGCGCACAATAGTAGCGAGGGGACGCACTCGCCACTAAGGGAAGTAACATCGCATAGGAATGATATTTATGAAAAGCTCACAGTGGTGGAACCCACACAAACTGGTGGGACCCTGTGGGAAGTGGAATAATATCAGTACATCCGTAGAGCTACCCTAGCAGCTGAGGGCAGAACGCGAATGAGAGAGAGAGTAAAGTAGAAACTGAGTTGATTTTCCGCTAGAAAATCAAAGCTCTCAAGTCAGTGATGCTAACACCGATAACCAGGCGTACCGCAACACTACTAGGGAAACAACTCAAGATGACGAGGAGACACACTCGCCACTGAGGAATATGATTTATGAGTAAAATCAATAAGTATCAGACATCACAGCGGTAGCACTCACCCTGACTGGTGGGACCCTGTGAGAGGCAGGAGCAACACAACCAGACCCATAGGACTGCTCTAGTAGCTGGGTGCAGGGTAAGGGTGAAAAAGTAGGTCACTAAAAGAAACTAGAGAGCTGATTCCCTGCTAGGAAATCAGAGCTCGCGAAGGTGGGATGTTAACATCTTGAGTAAGATGTATCACACCACTAACAAGGACTATCATGATTATAAAAGACCACAATAATCACAAGTGCAAACTCATCCATGAAGTGATCACTCATATGCTTCGTAGGAGAAGAAAAGAAAGACTTTGGGGAATTTGATCTCTTAGAGAGTATTACCGGGTTCCACCTATGACAAGGGCAACCGGTTTTGCTCTGTTGAGAGCTTCCCTCTTTTATTACATAGGTGCATATTTTCTTTATATGTTCACAATCATAGACTAAATATGTCTCGTACTATCGAAGATAACACCCGGTAGAGGGAACGTTTACCATATCCGTGTGTTACTCCTAGTATGAGACATCCTCTAATGATTGGAACTCAAAGAGGGAGATAGGATTGGCTTTGATAACCCAGGCCACATTTGCCACATGAATAAAACTGGGGGCACAACCATAACACCATTGATATGTGAATGAAATTTAGATTAGGATAGTGGATCAACATTACCATCCCTAGCTAGCATAGGTTGGTATGGACCAAGTACAAAAGGAGTCTGAATTGGTTTTGATATTCCAGACCACACTTGGGAGCACCAAGTAAAACTGGGGGACAGAGAGGGGGAAACTCCCAAATTACCAGAACTCAGAAGAGGAAGGTACAATAAATGCGAGACTCTTATCAGTCCTTAAGAATGGTCTATAATCAGATGGTGGGGTCAAAATATTTTCGTGCACGAATTTTTAAAAGAATATGATAAGCATTTAAACAAACTCAATAGTGTGACCACTAAGAGATGTTTAAGCACTCACAAATTAATCTGAGATAAGTCTGTTTCATACATTTCGTAAAGAGTGAAAATTTCATTAGAGCGTGAAAGGATTATTTTTAGAAATGAAAAATTAACCTCTGAATTATCGTGAACCTTAGAAAAGGTTCAGAAAGTTTGGTAATATGGGTTGACTCCATCTAGACCCGAGAAGGTTAGGGATTTAAATTTTGCTAACCCAGCTTAAGCTCCCTACAAGCTAAGCTGGGCTTTCTCCCTTACATATTCTGAATAAATATCTAATTCAAAAGGGTGTAAATTAGAGAGAGAAACTGAATCTTCTCAATCTTCTTGCATGAGAATATTTTTATATCTAATAGAACATCCTTGCACGATGATGAATCCAAAATCATGATTTTCAAACTCAAGTATCATGAATATCAAGGGGTATGGATTTTCTGAGACTTAGAGATTTACAAGAAAGGGAAGCCATTTACTTATCCATTTTGGGCTCATTTTGAGCCCCTCAACTTGATTTGGCGCACTGCGCATCTTTTAATTACCTGATACACTTTGTGTATCCATGACTTTATGGCGCATTTTGCGTAACTTTCCACTTTTGATACACTTTGTGTATCTTTGATTTTTGGCGCACTGCGCATCTTTTCATTATTTGATACACTTTGTGTATCTTTGATTTTGTAATTGGCTCCCTTTCCAAATCCCTAAAAGAAAACTTTCTCAGTTGTAAGATTATCCTCCAAACATAAGAGAAGAAAAACTCACTCTCTTGTGCAAGGAAGAAAAATCCACAAAGCAAATCCAATCTTATGATAAGAATGAACGACTTGAATAAGAAAATTATAAGGTAGATTCATCAGCGTGCGAAAGACGCCTATGAGATAGAAAATTACAAGATGATTGGGAAAATACGCGTCTCTAAATCTAATTTCAATTTGATATAGATTTTAGTTCAAAATAAGAAATCATCCTAAGCGAGGGATGATAGAGAAGACATACATTTTTCATTGAATCATCATAATCGTCCTTCAAGCGCTTAGAGGAGTCAACCACTAATTACTTCATTTTCTAAAGAAGACAGGGGTATATCTTTCATTAGGAAAAATAAGTTCCGTACTTTCTAAGGAAAAATTCGCTCAAAAATTTACTTCGTGTTTCAAGCTCTCAGACTTTTCTCAGATTAGTCTTTAGAAACTTTGCACATTAAATTTAAAGATCCCACCATTGAAAATAGAACTTGAATTTGTATTTGGACTGATATGGGTCAAAATCTGGCCTAGAAGAGTTCAGACAAGGGAGATGATAGAGACTAGAGTTTATGTAAGTGTACGAATCATATCATCTCACCTCATCACCCCTAAGGATAGCCTCATACTCCTCGTAACAAACATCGTGTGGTAGGGGACAAATCATCGTGGCCACACAGACTGTCGAAAAGTGAAGAAGCCCCTCCAAAGGGGGTACACATACAGGAGAGTATTTACAGGCGGTAGGGAAACCCCCTCCTTTTTGAAGAGCGAACTCAGGCGTAGTACTTTTTCAAGTACTGCCCATTGATGACAGGCATAGGGTGAACACTATTGGCATCAACGAGTAGGTAGGCACCACCTTCATAAACTTGCTCTACAGCAAAGGGGCCTTCCCAGACAGGCTCGAACTTACCACTTCGGCGACGGCGTGAAATGATAGGTCTGCGTAGAACAAGGACCAACTCACCAACCCGGAAAGCACGGGGTCAGACAAGGCGATCATGTGATCGAGCCATACGTGCTTGGTATAGTTTGAGGTTCTGATAAGCTTGTAGGCGAAGCTCTTCTGAACCATCAAGCTCTTCCATCCGTAGTCGGGTGTTATCTTCGTGGGAAAGATTGTGGCTGACTGCCACACGCAACGAGGGAAGCTCGACCTCAAGTGGGAGGACGGCCTCGACCCCGAAAGCCAAAGCATATAGGGTAGACTGAGTAGGAGTACGGTATGTAGTCCTATAGGCCCATAGTGCTTCAGGAAGTCTATCGTGCGACTCTCGTTTGTTTGCAACCAGGATTTTTCTTATTAATTCCACGAGAGTTTTATTGAATGCCTCCGCCAAGCCATTGGCCTTGGGATAGTAAATTGAAGAGTATCGCCAATTGATGTTATGGCGGCGGGCAAATCTGGTATTTTTGGAGCTTCTAAACGACGGGCCGTTATCTAAAATGATACGGTGTGGGACACCAAAATGATAGACAATATGATCACGAAAGAAATGCATCACATCTTCTGATTTGACTTCTTTAAGTGGCACAGCCTCTGCCCACTTAGAGAAGTAATCAGTGGCAGCTAAAATGAACCTATGACCCTTAGAGGAAGGAGGGTCGATAGGACCCACTACATCCGTGCCCCAGCCCTCAAATGGCCAAGATGATACGGTAGGGTGCAGCGGATTAGGGGATTAGTGAATCATAGTGCCATGAATTTGGCACTGGTGGCACTTTCTAGCGTGCTCCATACAATCACGGATCATAGTCGGCCAATAGTAACCGAGGCGTTTAATTCTGCCTTTCATTTTTGGTCCAGACTGATGGGCACCGCAAAGACCTTCATGTATCTCGCCCATGACCTTACGAGCCTCCTAATTGTTGAGGCAACGCAACCACATTTGGTCGAAAGAGCGTCGATACAAGGTATTGTTCACATAGGTGAATGATAGAGCTCTCTTTCTGATCTGGGCAGCAAGAGATCTATCATCTGGAAGCCTGCCATGCTTCAAATACTCCATAAAGGGTACTCTCCAGTCTGATTCTTCCTCAACTGAGAACACTGTGAGGGTCTGATCGGGAGAAGACAGGTCTGCGGGGCATAGGGCTTGACGGCACTGGACAACGATAGACAGTGGGTTGCCAGTTGGGTCAGCCAGTTCCTTTGCTAACTTAGCTAATGCATCTGCCTTGCCGTTGGCAGATCTAAGGATTTTAGTTAAGGTCACTTCAGGAATCAAACACAAGAGCTCCATTGCTTTGTTGTGATAGGGCAAGAGCTCCGGCTTAACTACTTTGTAGACTCCCGCTACTTGATTTATAATCAGTTGTGAGTCTCCAAAGATTTTCACCCGCATGAAATTCAACTGAATGGCCAACTCTAGTCCAAAAATCAGAGCTTCGTACTCAGCCTCATTATTAGTACGAGGTTCTGAAAGACTGTAGGAATATCTCAGAGTGTGACCTTCAGGGGATACGAAAATGAGGCCCAGACCTACCCTAACTATAGGAGTTTCATTCGGGCTCAAGGCTCTAACGAACGACGCACCGTCAAAGTAAAACTCCCAAGTAGGGGACTCCTGCTCCTCCACACTCATGATTAGCTCGTCAGGCAGCTCGTTGTTGAGTGGGGAATCTGCAGGGATCGGGTGAGCAGCAAGAAAATCAGCTAGAGCCTGTCCTTTGACGGCCCGCTGAGGGACAAAAGTGATGTCAAACTGCAGTAGGATCATAGACCATCGTGCTAGACGACCTGAGAGGGTCGGACGGGTCATCAGATACTACAAGGGGTTGACTCGAGAGATTAGGTTGACCTTATGTGAAAGCATATAATGCCTGAGCTTCTGTACCTCAAAGATCAAAGCTAGACATTGCTTTTCCATTGCCAGGTACTTCAGCTCTGCGGGTATCAACCATCTACTAAGGTAGTACAAGGAATTCTCCTTGCCTTCCTCATTCTCCTGAGCCAACAATGCACTCAAGGAATCATCCAGGGCCGTAGTGTAGAGAATTAACGGCCTCCCTAGAATGGGTGTAGCTAAAACAGGGGGGTTTATCAGGTAGCGCTTTATACTCTCAAAGGCCTCCTGACAACGCTCATCCCAGTGAAAGCGGGCGTCTTTCTTTGCTAGGGCAGCAAAAGGGTGACACCTATCAGACAAGTTGGAGATAAATCTCTGCTGGAAGGCTAGCTTTCCTTGAAAAGACCTTAGCTGGGTAAGGCTTTTAGGGGGTTTTAGATCTACTATGGCTTTGATCATGGAAGGATCAATCTCAATGCCACGGTAGCGAACTATAAACCCTAGGAACTTTCCTACACTAACTCCAAATGTGCATTTTAGGGGATTCATTTTCAAATCATATTTGTGTAGGCATTCAAAAATGATTCGTAGATCTCGAAGGTGATCTCCACGGACCTTGCTTTTGACTACCAGGTCATCCACATAGCATTCAACTTGCTCGTGTATCATCTCATCGAAGATAACAGTCATAGCACGTTGATAGGTGGCCCCGGCATTCTTGAGACCAAAGGGCATCACCTTGTAGCAGAACACACCTATAGGTGTGCGAAACGTAGTAAACTTCTCCTCCTTGGGGTCCATCTTTATCTGATTGTAACCAGATGAACCATCCATGAAGGAGAAAATGCTATGGGATGATGCTATATCCACCATAAGCTCGGGGATAGGAAGAGGAAAATCGTCCTTAGGGCATGCTTTGTTCATATCACGGAAATCAATACAGACACGAATCTGCCCGTTCTTCTTCCGGACTGGGATAATGTTGGCAAGCCAAGTAGGGTACTTCTCTTCACGAATGAAACTGGCCTCTATAAGCTTCTTAGTTTCAGCGATCACCTGTTGTTCTATCTCCAACCTCATCCTACGAGGTGCTTGCTTAACAGGGACTGCATCAGACTTAATGGCTAGTTTGTGGACTGCTATATCTGGGTTTAGACCAGGCATCTCAGTGTAGTTCCAGGCAAAGCAATCCCTAAAATCTGAGAGTAACTCGATGTATTCTTGAGCCTCTGAGTCAGATAACAAGACACTATGAAAAATAGGTCTAGGATCTGATTCAGTGCCTAAGTTTACCTCACACAATTCATCCATGGCAGAAGTGATGCCATCTTCAAATTCTTAAGGAGCATCAAGTACTCTATCTTCGTCATCACCCGGGTCTTCTTTATCGATAAGAGAAACAACCAGGTATGAGTGGGAAACCGCTCGAATGTTAGCATGGCTAGGTGAGCTTTGCTCGACATAACCTAAACCCTACTTAGTCTGAGGCATGTCGGTCCGCCAAACACGAGCCTGTCGTAGAGCTTGTTCATCTGACCAAGTCGAGATAACTGTACCCCGCTCTACACAGTCTTCCACGAAAGGGGAAAAATAATGAGGGGCAGTTGTGACCCTGTTACCCATAGCAGTCTCCGCTGAACCCTGACTCTCAGGACCCAGTGGGGCACCTACACTATGGGATAATGAGGTGCACTCACTAGCTCGTGGTAGCACAAAGGTTTCATACAGAGGAGGCGGAAGGCGACCTCTAACTTGTAATGTACCACCATCACTAATGGAGGGGGGGACCAAAGATCTTTGGTGAGACTCCTCAACTCTTATTCCACGTATCTGATGGGAAAGGGATTGTTGACTAGTGGTCTGACGTCAGGGGTCTACTTCCTCGTCTGAACCACTGTCAATAACTAAACCACCCTCAGGTATCAGGTACCTACAAAAGGTAGGTAGTGAACTATAATCAGTGAAGTCCGGGGCTGGTGAGGGAGCTGAGCGATGAGGGGTAATGATCATCTCATCGTCAGAGGAGTCGGACTCGACAGTCAAAGGAGAAGCGTAAAGATATGAGGGAGGAGGAATTTGAGTGTCGTAGTTTCGAGGCGGGCGAGTCGATCCTCTACCTCTACCTCGCTTTCCTCTATCTCTACTAGGGGGAACATCGTGCCCAACTGCAAATTGGAAAGGAGATCTAACAGGATCTGCAGTGGCGGTATCTGCCTCAATACTAACCTGTGATGGACCTCACGCAGGTAGCTGTATAGGATCCTGTACAGTACTGGCAGGTGTCACTGGTGACTGGGCAGAAGGAGTTTTACTCTTTTTACGAGGTATGTTATTCTCAGCATCATCGTAAATAGAGACCTCGTGCACAGAAAAGGGTTGGGTATTCCCGAGAATGGAGTATTCGACTTCATTCCTCATATACTTCATACATTGGTGCAGGGTGGAGGGCACCATTCCATACTCATGAATCCAGGGCCTTCCTAGGAGAGCCCTGTATGAAGTATCGGCCTCGATCACATGAAACTTTGCCTCAGTAAGGAAATTTCCAAACTTCAGGGGTAGGGTGATGGACCCTAGGGCACGCTGTCCTTGGTCGTTGAAGCCTTTCAACATAATCTTGTCAGAGGTTAACTTCAAATGACCCAGGGAGAGGCTCTTCGAAGTTTCATAACTCAGGATGTTTACTGAAGCTCCATGGTCAATGAGGACCCTGTTCAACTCATAACCATTGACTTCAGCGGTGACATACAAAGGATGATTGTGATCAGAGGTACCCAAGAGGAGATCGCGATCTAAAAAGGTAATGCATGGCATCTCTCTCAAAAGGCATGCATCTCCAATAGATTAGAAAGCAAAGAAGGCTTGATAGGACTCTGGTTCGAGTAGTGTTTTTACCAGGGTCTCTCTCAAGTCAGAAAACATCATCAAAGCATCATAGACACTGAGAAGGGCAGGAATTTTCCTTAAATGGGCCAACACATTGTAATCGACCTCCAGCTGAGGGCCTTTCCCTTTCTACTTAGACTGCTCTTGGGAGGAAGGGATAGGATAGTCCTGCTGGGTAACAATGTTGTTATCTTTTTCTTTGGTATTCTTAGCCATTCTAGGTGGAAGAACCTTCCCTGAATGCAAGTGAACTTCCTGTATCGAGTCATCTTTGACAGGAGATTCACTTGGTTCAGCGGTGATGGCATGTGTTGGCTCCAAGGAAAGTGACTGGAGTGGGTTCTCAGATTCATCTTCTGAATCCATGTAACAACCACCCTCCGGAATCATAAAGACCGGTTCCTCATCACACTCAAACTCTTCATCACATACAGAATCATCATAAGAAACATGTAAAATATTGAAAGAGCGAGTGCTAGAAGAAATAAAAGCAGGAACAGAACACCAGAAGTAGCCAGAATCACCTTCTTCTATTATTTCATCATCAGTTGAAGGGAGAACAAAATCCTTCAGCGTAAGTGCTAGAAGGCGTCCCGTCTTCCCCTCGGAGGTTACAACAAACTTTTCCTTTTCATACATCTTTTTATTACATAAAATAGGAAAAGAAATGTGCTCAGTAGGCACTACAACAGAAGAAGAAAAAGGTGCTGGCGAAGAAACTGGGCTGGCAACTGTCGACTTGGCCTGGGTAGGCCTCCTCTCAACTGCCTCTGAACTCTGAACTATCTGCCGGATCATCTGCTTCATCTTTTGAGAGAGTGCTAGCTGCCACTCTCCCTCAGAACCTCTAGGTGATCTGCTACGATTGCTCTGTCTGCCACTCTGGCTGTCACTACAACTACTGGAGCCCGAGATCATCTGAACTGTCTGAGGTGTCTTGCCCTTGGGCTGAACCAGGTCGCTGTCCTGTAGGTGGATCTGTCTTCTAGCCATAAGCTTCTAAACTCTGTCCTTGAACACATAGCAATCTTCTATAACATGCCTGATATGTCTGTGAAATGGACAATAGAGTGGGTGTTCTGTCTGCCCCTCCTCTTCCACTCTATTGTTGTTCGGGAATGTTAAGATGTTTCTCTTAGTAAGAAACTTAAAGATCTTCATCACACTTTCCCTTTTGAAGGGATATTCCTTACTAAGCTTCTCCCGCAGGTAGTGCTGACTCTCTGGGGTCCTACGGGAGGGTCTAGACTGCACCACTGACTGGCTCGGTGTGTGAGACTGCTGAGGTGGTGCTGAACTGACTAAGGGCTTCTTGCCCTTATTTGATGGTCCATAAGTACTGTGTGCCTCCCCTCTCCTAGGTGGAGGTGCCCCTGACGACTCCTGCCGCTGAGGTCTACGTGAAGGTTGACTCTCAACCTTAGGAGGGACTGCATCGGGTATGCTGTCCTGCAAACTGATCACCTTTGTCAACAACTTCTGAAAGGTTCTGATGCTGAAACCCTTCAGATAAGATGCTATCGGACCATCTATGTTTTTCAACAAAATTTCAACTGCATGCTGCTCCTGTAACTGGGGCTCACACTATAGGTTGAGGTTCCTCCATCTGACTATGTAATCTGGGAGAGGCTCTCGGGGCCGCTGTCTAGTCACAACTAGCTCTCCAACTGTAACTCGGTGCTCTGCACTGACGAACCTCTGCACAAACAACTGCTCTAACTCTGCAAAGGTGCGTACTGAATCGTTGGGGAGATCGGCGTACCAGGCAAAGGCCACCCCAACTAAACTGCTGACAAAAAGTCTCAACATCAGTGCATCGTTCCCTCCTATGTTGCAACAAATGGCTCAATACTGGGCCACGTGCTGCCTTGGGTTCCCAAACCCATCAAAGACTCTGAACCTAGGAGGGACAAAACCAGGGGGTAGGGCTCGTGCTCGTACTCTACTGGGTAAGGACGCCCCCTGCTAACTACCTCTCCAGACTTCTTGGAACTGCCTCTGATCCGGAAGGAACAACTGCCTCTGATCCGGAAGGAACAACTGCCTCTGATCTGGAAGGAACAACTGCCTCTAACTGCTCAACTGCCTGAACTGGCTGTACTGCATCGACAGGGGACTCTGTCTGTCGTCGTCTCCACACCCATCTACTACGACGGGACCCAGTACGGGCAACTAACTGCTGCGGGCTACTACAACTGAAGGGAGCTGGGGTCTCAGAGGCTCCAACTGCTGCCTCTATCCCTGACGACATGGGCGTCGTCCAACAACTGGAGTAACTGTCTGTGGTCTCGCCAATGAAACTGAACTAACAGGCTGCCTGGGTGGCTGTCCTCTCTGCCACCTGTACCTCTGCCTAGCAGTTTGTCTCTGCAACTGAACAGACGCCTGAGAAATCTGGCGGAGTAACCTCTCCCGACTGACAGGGCCTCGACCCCGTGCTATGCGGATAATGCTCCGAATCCTCTGAGATAGGGTTCGAGCAGCATCATCCTTGGGGACCCTAGTGCGTGGTAAAGTAATAGTGACAGGAGGGGCCGTCGCAATGCGAGCAACGTCCTCCTCATCACCACTGTGTGTCAGTGGAGAGAAGCATCCTCCCTGAACCGCTGCTATCTAAGGGGAAACTGTAACGTCCGGGCTAGGGGAAACTGCAACTGGTCGTGGTGCCCGCTGCCTAGGGACCACTCTTCTCTGAACTGGCTCCTGGTGAGCCAACGAATCTGCCATCCACTGTCAATCTGCCTCGGATGCAGCCAACCGAAGTCTACGGTTTCTATTCCTCCTGGCCCTTCTCCCAAGGCCGGAGGCGGAAGAAGAAGCAACATCTGAACCCACTACCTGAGTGGCAGGGGGAACAGGAAGTACGGGAAGTGTCGGGGTCTGCTCGAGGGTCTCTGGGTGAGACAGTCGAGCGAAAGCTGAAACCCAACGGGAGGAAGGTGAAGGAGCCTCGGTCTGGGAACCCCTCTTCCTGGAGGAAGAAGGAGGGGGAACCCGAACACGAGCTGCCTCTACCGGAGTAACAACAGGGGTAACTACTGCCTGCCGGCGCTGAAGGACCGGGACAGTCTGAACAACAGGTGCGGTAGGCACTGGTCGCCTAACCGCTGGATGAGTGGGCTGAACTGGGAGTGGTCTAGGCACTGGCTGCCTAACCACAGGGTGTGCCGGCTGCACACGAACAAGAGTAGGACGAGCAGGTGCCCGGGCTGTCCGTCGAGCAATTGGACTTCCAAAAGGTCGCATGGCTGCGCGAGCTCTCCTCTGGGGAGGAGAGTAGGCAGCAGCCTCAGCAGGGGTCGGCCCGCCAAGAGTGACGAAGGCCGAGTCAGTGAAGGAACAAAAAGTGATTCCCCCAGCGGGAGGACTGGCTAGCAGGGACTTAGGAAGTGTCACCCGCGCGTCAGAACCAAAACTGAAATTAACGGAAGGCACGAAGGAAGCCATGGCACTGTCTGCCAAGAAGAAGAAAAGAAGTTTGAAAAATGATTAGTAACAAATATGGAGAAGATAAATGATAGAAAGGGAACAGAATGACCTAGAAGGTCAGAAGGAAAGGAATCTTAGCCAGGGGGAAACCCTAACTAAGAAGAACGGAAAGAAAGAAACCTAGCTAGGGGGGAACCCTAACTAAGAAAAAGAAGGACGATCCAAACTAAGGAAGGACCCTAACTAAGAGTGGGATGGACCTAATCTAAGGAGTACCAATCCCGGAGTACACACAAGAAAGAATAATATAGAATCCAAAGATGGAGAGAGAAACCTGTCCCCACCGTGGTCGCCAGAAACCTGTGGACCTCCGAAAGGAACAATAAACACCATCGCCCCGCAAGGGGAGACGGTATCTGGCCAATGGAAGTGCAGATTCGATCATGCATATGATTAACCATTGAGGATAGTGGCTCTCACCAGCGCACCCCGATGGATAACGATATGTATGATCTAATCACAACGGGTTTCCCCCACCTGATACATTAGCTCGAATGGGGTTTATTTGAGAGTGGGATTTGGTTTCCCACGGGCGCAAGCCCCCGTGGTTAATTACATCTCAAGCCGGAGCCTGAGAATACTCTCGATTAAGGATTCTATATTATACTTTCTGAATTGGGATTGGCACATAGGGGGAAGACTAGGAAGTCCTACTCGAAGGGAAAGAGAGGTTCAACTAGGCTTAGTCAACATGCACGGCTCACATCAGCATCCGGAGGGACTAAGGTAGTGGGAAGAAACTGGAGAAACTAAAAGTCATGCACTCAGAGCATGCAGGAGAGAAGGATGGAGGTGGCGTCATCCATGTGACGCGGATATATAGGGTTTAGGGTCTCTGGAAGACAGAAGACCTACCTACTGATGAGGCATTCTACGAAATAATAATAGCCTTGAATCCTAAATCTAATGGGTTTAGTGTTCAACATAACACTAACACCCGTGTCCTAACTAATGCAATGCAAAATCTGGACTTACCCCGGCCTGGAAGGGGGAGCCAGCTAACCACCTAGTCGCTTCAAAACCATGTTGCCCAGTCAATTAATGAAAGATGGGTGGGTAGGTTATGGTTCTTGGAAGTAGGGCCGACATCTAGAGGATTTCCTAATTGACCCCAGACTGCTGTTGGGTGAATGCTTCTAGAACTAATGCAATTAAAATTTTGGTTTAGTTAGTTTCTAATGCAATGCATGCTAGTTAAAGTATCCAAATCAGGTATGCATAGAACTTTAAAAAGGCTTATAAAAATAATTTTTAGAATTAGACTGGACTTCCCCAGGTCCGTCACCTCATCCTCATAGGTCAGATTATCCAGACTCTACCCGCAGGCGGGGAAGTGTCTTATAGAAGGAAAGAGAAATGCATTAATATGCATGCGACCCCGGACCATTCCGACAATTCCCTAGGTCGTTAAGTTTCTAAATTGTTTACAACTTAAAATTCTAAATAGTAGTTGCGAGTAGAAAATGTTTTAGTCCTTAGAGAGCCTAACAGAATCCAGGCTAAAATAAAAGCGGCATGCAGATCATTAATAAACTATGAAAATCATGCAACCTATACGCAATCATCATCAAATCAAACATAATACATAATTAAACAAATCGATTAAATATCCATAGGCCAACTGCCCTTAATTACAACCCAGGGTCTGCAGAAAATTAAAGTGGCCGGGCACCACTGCCAACAACCCGAATTTCTAATCCTAAGGCTGACGCAAGTTATTTTGAGTGGGATACTGCAGATCTTCATCTTCTTGATCTTCTCTTCCTTGGACTCCTCGGATCTTAGCTTTATTGGACTCCTTGGATCTCAGCTTCCTTGGGCTCCTTGGATCTCAGCCTCCTAGGACTCCTCGGGTAGTAGAATGATCCAAATTTGGATTCCCAAATAGAAAAGGACTATCCTCATATTGGGTGTCCTTTTCTCTTTGGGCATCCAACCTTTGGATTCCTGTATCCCCACTCAAAATAAACTTTCACAACTCTATACCAGATTACAAGTGATTTACATTAATGAAAAGCAGTAAATCTAGACTCCCCTGCAAGGTTATCCTAATAAAAGTCATCCTAAGCAGTTTAATATATCACAAGCAGTTATAAGAAAATGAAATGCTCATCACAGCCACACTTGGCCATGCTCTTAATTATTTTGAGGGCTAAGCAAGCTCTGGAGCACCTGTAGCAATTTATAATGATTTTTTTTTACTAGCCCTCATTTATTTAGGGGGGCTGAGCAATTTCTGAAGCACCTGCATAAAATGTCATTAGTATTTAAATCATGATTATTGCCCCCCATTTATTTAGCGCTGCATGAGCATGGCCACCTGCAGAAGACATTGTTAGTATCAACCTCGATCCTAACCTATGGGTAGTCTATCGTGCAATCACATCAAATCCCATGGTGAAGTAAAAGTAAACAAACACACCAGCATCATCTCAATCACAACATGCAGTGAAATCTCAGAAATCTCGGCACACAACAGAAAAGTAAACACCGGCCTAGCCTAGGTCTAGAAGTGGTGCCCTAACAAACCATCTAGATGTGTATGAAAAGCTGTGTAGCTGAGGTAGATCCTAAGCTGGGTAGTTAGTTACAATTGCCTACTGTCTAGGTTTGTTATAGGTCTAAAAGGGAATTTTAGTTAAAGTATAAATATTAGTGAATTAAGATCCATTTTATTTAATTTGGTATGTAGGTCAGTTTTAATGCATAGGGTAATAATATTTAAAGTTTAAATTGTATTAGTGAGTTTTAGGGGGTTCGGGGTCCACCTATACACTAAGTAAAAGGGGGTCCAAAATTGACTTTTTGATAAAAGGGGATTTATGACTAGCTAATATTTTTATAAAATACTAGGCCTTAACATGATCAGTTAGACAGTTAGCATGCCCAATTTGGATTCTTCTATCCAAAGTTATGAATTTCTGAAGTTTTGGTCTTATTTTGAACTAAGTTTGACCGGATTGTTGACTTTTCAATTTTAGTTGATTTCTGGAATCTTAATGTTTTTAATAAATACTAGATCCTAATGTGAGTTGAATGCCTTTGAGTTTGCTGGATTTGGAGTTTCCTACGCAAAGTTATGAATTTTAGAAATTTTGGGCCCTAGATTGTAGGCTACGGTTGACCAAAGAGTTAACTTTTTATTTTAGGTTGATTTCTGGACACCTAATATTTTTAACAAATACTAGACCTTAATTAGAGTTAGGTTCCTTTTAGTTTGCCCATTTTGGAGTTTTCTGTAATTAGGTATGATTTTTAGAAGTTGGGGCAATTAAATGAATTATCGGAATTGCCTAATTAGGGGTACTTTGGGGGTTTTGGCCCAAATCCACTCCAAACTGATTGGAATCACCCCCAAAGGTCAGAAATAACCTAAGAAGGTGTTCTCGAGTGTTTGAGGAAAATTTGGAATTTTTAATAATTTTTAATGATTTAATTAAGGCAAAAAGGTGATTTTTGTTTAAGGTTGAATTAAAGTCCAGATTAAGGTCCAATTAAGGGGTCCTAATTATTTAAGGTTGGGGACTAACTTCTGGAGAGTTTGAGATATTATGGGTATTTTTTTGATTTAAAATAGATTTATTATATTTTTCTAAAGTTTCTAAGGCTTAATTAATGGGTAAATTAGGGTTTGCTAATTAAGTGTTTTAAAGAGTCCAAAAAATTCTTAGAAAATTCTAGAGGGTTCCAGATGTCACTATATTTAAGTGTTTCAGATTTCAAGTCATTTGGGGTTCTACCCTAATTCCTGGAATTTTTCTAACTTCACTAGACAGTCCTTAATTATTGTCCTTAGGGTGTCACAACATTATATGGGAATAAAATGAAGTAACTAACCCTTAGGCATAGCATACAGGGTAAATGCAGCAAATATAAACACACCAAACCATATCCTTAGATCTAGGAGAGCCTAGGCTAAGTGCTTGTGCAACCTATACATGCAAGGACTACGAAAACACTAAGTAAAGAAACCTAATGAAGTGATTAGTGGATGATTGGGACAATCAACCCCTAATCCTTCTCCCACATGAATTCTATTCACATATAGGTCTTAGGTTTAAAGTTTCATAAGAGGTGAACCTCCCAAAATTAAAGGATTTAAATAATATGTAATTTAAAAATCATTTTTTTTAAATACATAAATATTATAAATAATAGTAATATAAATTTAAAAATAAGATAATAGAAAATACTTCAGTTCATAAGCATAGGAGGTCTACCAGCCACTAAGGGGTTTTAAAATAATTTTTGTTTTAAAATAATTATTTATATTAATTAAATAATATTTAGATAGCCAAATGACACAGTCATACAGAAAACATCCAGAAAGGACAGAATCAAATACAGAAAATAATTTTAAATTAAAATTCATATTTTTCTGAAAACTTTAAGGTATTGTGCGTCAAAATTCGATTTAAAATGAGAGAGATACGAATTTTTGAAGTTAAATAGGATTAAAAGTAATTTTTAAATATTTTTTATTAAAAAAAAATAATATTTGATATTTAAAAATAATTAATAATTTTAAAATAAGTCAGATATAATAATATCTAGATTTTAAAATAGATTTAAATAATAATAAATAAAATATTATAATAATATAAAATAATAAATGTTAATATTATAATGATATTAATATTAACGTAATAATACTATTATTAAAGATAATAATAATATTATTAATTAACAATATTAATATTATAATAATATTAATAATAATAAATACTAATATTATAATAATATAAATATTAACATAATAATATTATTATTGAAACAATAACAATATTATTAGTAATGATATTTATATCATAGTAATATTAAATAATAGTATTATAATAATGTGAATATTAACATAATAATAATATTATTAGAATAATAATAATATTATTAATAATAATATTAATATTATGATAATATTAATAATAATAAATATTAATATTATATTAATATAAATATTAATCACAATAATAATATTATTAAAATAATATTTTTATTGACTACAATATTCATATTATAATAACACTAATAATAATAATTAATATTATAATAATAATATTAATAAGAATATTATTATAAAAATAATAATATTATTAATTATAATATTAATATTATAATAATACTAATAATGATAATAATTAATATTATAATAATATAATAATAATATTATTAAAAAAATAATAATAATATTATTAATTATAACATTAATATCAAAATGATGATAATTAATATGATAATAATATAATAATACTATTATTAAAAATAATAATATTATTATTAATTACAACATTAATATTAATATGATAATAATCATAATAATTAATAACAATAATAATAATAATAATAATAATAATAATAAATAATTAAAATAATAATAATTAGAGTAAGAATAATAATAATTAAAATGATAATAATTAAAATAGTAATTAAAATAACAATAATTAAAATAATAATAATAATAATAATAATAATAATAATAATAATAATAATAATAATTAAAAAATAATTAATTAAAATAATAATAATGATAATAATAAAAATAATTATAATAATTATAATAATAATAATAATAATAATAATAATTTAAAATAATAATAATAATAATAACAGATATATTTATAATAAATTTTAATTAGTTAATTAATTAATTTGATTTTTTAAAGAAAGTATTTTAAATAATTAAATAAACTAATTTTAAATAAATAAAAAAATAAAAATAAAAATAAATGGCGGCAGCGCTGACACGTGGCGGGTCCCGATTGGTTCCGCGGACGCGGGCCAATTGCGCCGCCTGCCAATGATTGCCGCAATCATGCGGCAATCAAAGCCGCGGACCGCGGCTCACTTAGCCACGTAGGACGAGGCGGGAGACCCGTCTGATCTCGCGCTGTTCGAAACGGACGGTCGAGATCGGGTCAGACAGCTAGCAGAACCGTGGGATCGGTCAAGCGGTTCGGACGGAACCGCAGAACGATGGGATCTCCGCCATTGATCGAGCGATCAACGGCGGAGATCTCGCCTGCGAAGAGCTAGGGCGAAACCGAAGGCTAAGTGTGTTTTTCGCCTCGTTCTCTCGATCGGGTGAGTATTTTTTGATGAAATTTTAGATCTAGGGTCTATGTATGAACAGAAATCATGTGGGACTAATCTTATGACCTAAAACAAAGTATGTCAAAAGCTATTTAACTTGATGTGTTGTGGCCTAGGGTTGAGATTTTCACCTTGGATTGTGGACAGTTTGAACCGTATAAGGGCTTGTTGAGCTTGTGGATTGTCCACGAATAAATCCCTAGTTGATCTCGAGCCTCGAAACGCCTTGGATCGGACGGGATTCGCGTAGGAAGGTTCTCACCCTCGGTTCGCCGGAAAGTTCACCGCCGGCAGGGCCTTGGTGGCGGATTTGGGTTGGAAAAGGTGGGGACGGGTCGTGGGGGCTCTCACAAAGGATCTTGAGGTCTGAGGAGGTCTAGCGAGAGAGCAAGAGAAAAGATCCCTCTAATGGTCCTAATTCTTCCTATTTAAAGGTCCTAACCCTATGCTTAACGGCTAAGATTAGCTCTAGGGTTGATTAAGGGAGATCTCCACTCCCCTTGGCCTTGGTTTGGGTTTGGGATCATTAGGAAAGGCTTAAAAGGCCTTAATAGGTCTTAAATAGACCTAAATAGGTCATTTAGACCCATTAAAGGCTAGGGTTGACCAAGTCAATGCTTGACTTGGTCAAACCAGTCAACTAAGCCTAGGGAATGAGAGTTTGAACCCAAGAAAGGATTTGAGCTGAACTAGGGCTTGAATAGGACTTAAATGGGCCTTAATAGGTCTTAAATAGGTAATTTTGACCTATTGATGGCCTAGGTTGACCAAGTCAAGGGTTGACTTGGTCAATCCTAGTCAAATGGGTCCAAGGGAGGAGGGTATGAGCCTTAAAGCCCTTGGTTGGGCTTGGATCTGATTTGGACTTGATTTAGACCCATATGGGTCTAATGGGTCAACCTGGGTTGACCTGGTCAACTAGGTTGACTGGGCCTGGGTCTTGGCTCAACAGACTCAGTTTGACCCATTGAACACAAGGGAGAGGGTCTTGGGCCCTGACTTGGTCAATTTGACCAAGTCAACTCCCTTGACCAAGCCTGGGAGAAAACCAAGGTCAGCAGTGTTAGACAGGGAGTCCCTTTGTCTCCTTCTGTTTTCATAATTGCTATGGAGTATTTTACTAGATGCTTAAATGCTATGTTTGAACACTATTCGAGTATGCTTTTTAAAACTAAGGGTGGTTTACCTATTTCTCATTTGTGCTTTGCAGATGATTTTATTATTTTTTTGAATGGGAATTTTAAGAATGTGAAAAGGATTAAGGATTTTATGGGGCTTTTCCCGAGGGAAAGTGGGCTTAATTTTAATGATTCCAAATACTCTTTTTACACTTCCAAATGGATATCTAGATCTAATATTAACATAATTGTAGCTTATACTAATTTTACGCATCAGAAGTTGCCTTTTAAATACTTAGGGGCTCCTATTTTCAAAGGTCTAAAGAAATCTCATTTTTTTGATGAGATTTTTAATAAGATTCAAGAAAATATTTCCTCTTGGGAGTATCATTTTCTTTCTTATGGTGGTAGGCTGACTGTGCTTAAAAGTACTTTAAATTCGATGGCTTTTCATTTGTTTCAAGTTATAAAACCTAACTTTGCTACTGTGCTTAAGGTTGGAGAGAACTCTTAATAAATGTTTTTGGGGTTCTCACTCCAACATCCATAGAATGCACTGGTCTACTTGGCATAAATTGTGTGGTTCATTAAATGAAGGAGGTTTGGGGTGCAAAACAATTAATGACTTGATAACTGCATCTTCTTTTAAGATGTAGTGGAACTTTCAAAAAAATCAAAGTTTGTGGGCTAATTTTATGAACTACAAGTATTGCAAAGGTAAGCACCCTTTATGCTGTTTTTATAAGCATGGTGATTCGGCCATCTGGAAAAGAATGTGTGCTAATAGGCATAGAGTGGAACCTCTTATTGTTTGGGGTTTAAACTCAGGTAATGAGTTTTTTTGGCAAGATAGATGGCTTTTTAATCTTTCTATCGATTCCATGCTTTCCACTGCTTCTTATTCCTCTCTTAAAGTAAAGCATTTTTTTAAAAATAAAGAATGGAACATGGAGGAAATTTTGAAATTGGTGTCGGCTGACATTGGTAAGAAGATTAAAAAGGTGAATTTGTATTTAGATTTGGAGGACCAGATTATGTTTAAACTTTCCTACAATGGATCTTTATCTTTAAAAATGTGTGGCATTTCATTAGAAATAAGAATGATGTGTCTATTACTTTTGATAAAATTTGGATTAATAATATTCCTACGTCTTATTCTGTTATGGTATGGAGAATTATTAGGAAATTCATTCCAGTAGATACTATTCTTTGGAGAAAGGGTTTTTATCTTCCTTCTAAATGTTTCTGCTACTATCATATTGAGAACATTAATCATTTGTTTATTAATGGTGCTATAGCGGCTAAGGTATGGATTTGGTATGATGAGTTTTTCAATACAAATCATTTTTCTGGCAACTTGTCTTTTAATCATTTTCTTACTACTTTATTTTACAAGTGTACTAGAGGGCATATTAAAATTGTGATGGCTGTTACTCTTATTTGGTTTATTTGGATGGACAGAAATGATGCTAAATATAGAAACATTCCTATGAACCATAAAAGGATTATTGCAAGAGGAAAAGACAAGATAAATAACTTATATAATGCTGATCTCTTTAAGCACTTTCAATTTCGTGGGTTCAAAACTGTGGCAAAGAAGCTTTGCTCTAAGATGGTTGAGCAAAATGATGATATCTACTACAAATTTGTTTACAGGAGGAAACCTAAAGAGAATTATATTAAAATGAATATTGATGGCTCGGTTGCTACTGGTAAGTTTGGATGTGGAGGTTTTTTAAGAAATAATTTGGGTAATGTGGTTCTTTGTTTTGGTTGTCCGCTTGAATGTTGTAGTGTGCTTTATGCAAAATTAAGTGCATTATATCATGCACTTCAAGTTGCTCTATCAAAAGGTTTCTTTAAGATTTGGATTGAAGTGGATGCTTTATTAGTTATTCAATTTCTTAATAGTAATGTTTTTGGTAATGCAGATATTTTTTATCTTTTAAGGGATATTAAATGCATGTTGTCTCATTGTGCCTACTCTATTTCTCATATTTGGAGAGAAGGTAATGTTTGTGCTGATTACTTAGCTCGTATGTGAGCTAATTTTCCATCTTTAACTGTTTTCGAGAACGAGCATATTCCTATTTTTCTGAAAGGTTTGATTAGACTTGATAATTCAGGATTGCCTTACTTGAGAAAATGAATTTGTTTGATTGATTTGGTTGCTGTTGTGGTTGTTTACTTTGGGAATCCTTTGTGTGCCGTTCTCTTGGGTTTGGTGGGTATGCTGGCTTGGCTTTTTGTTCTTGGTTTAGTGGTGGTTTTCTGTTTTTATAGGGGCATTGGTTGGGTTTTTTTGAGTTTCTGTTTGGTAGTTTGGTTGGATGGTGGTTGTGGTTGTGTTGGGTGGTTTTTTTTGTTGTCTGAGGTGGCTGTCTGGGTTTGTGGTGGTGGTGTGTTTTGTATTGATGGGTTTTGTTGGTAGGTTTTTTTTTGTGGTTGTTTGGGTTTGTTTTTCTATTGTCTTTGTCTCTTCCTATGGTGACTTAAGAGTTGTTGGTATGCTCTGGATTCCTTAAAGTATTCTCACTAGTAGCTTTTTAAGTTTTGTTGTTTGTTTTATCAATCTTTGGATTAATTTATGGTTTAGTTATTGTGTAGGGGTTATTTTTTCCTTACAGGATGTTGTATTGAAGATGCTTTAAGTATGGTTTAAAGCAGGCTTGGTGTTGCTGTTTCAGCTTAAACGATTTTTTCTATTATTTTGTTTATCTTGTTCTATTGTATCTTAGATAGGGACTTATTGCTCATTAGGTTTTTTTTTTAAATTTTTTATCTTGTAGCACTTTTGAGCATTAGTGAGCAATTTGTCCCTCTTTAAGGACCATGTATCAATTTCTTTATATTAACACGAAGGCCCCTACAGAGGGTTTTAACCAAAAAAAAAAAAACTTTAAACCCTAAATTTTTAAAAACCCTAAACCCCAAACCCAAAACCCTAAACCGTAAACCCCTAATAACCCTAAACCCTAAACCCTACACCCTAAACCCTAAATCCCTAAACCCTAAAAACTTAAACCTTAAACCCTAAACCCTAAACGCTAAACCCCAGACCCTAAAATGTAAACCCTAAACCCTAAACCCAAAAAACCTTAAACCCTAAACCCTCAAACCCTAAACCCTAAACCCTAAACCCAAAGCCCTAAACCCTAAACCCTAAACCCTAAACACTAAACCCTAAACCCTAAAAACCCTAAACCCTAAACCCTAAACCCTAAAAACCCAAAAAAAAATCCTAAAACCCTAAACCCTAAACCCTAACCCCTAAAACCCTAAACCCTAAACCCTTAAAAACACTAAAAAAAAACTCTAAACCCTAAAAACCCTAAAACCATAAAAAACCCTAAACCCAATAGCCTAAACCCTAAAAACCCTAAAAAAAACCCTAAAATCCTAAACCCTAAACCCTAAAAATCCTAAAAAATCCTAAACCCTAAACCCTAAACACTAAACCCTAAATCGTAAAACCCTTAAAAAAAACCCTAAAACCCTAAACCCTAAACCCTAAAAACTAAACCGTAAACCCTAAACCTTAAACCCTAAACCCTAAAACCCTAAACCCTAAACCCTAAACCCTAAAACCTAAACCCTAAACAATAAACCTTAAACACTAAACCCTAAAACCCTAAACCCTAATCCCTAATCCCTAAACCATAAACCCTAAAAACCCTAAACACTAAACCTTAAACCCTAAACCCTAAAAAAAGCCTAAACCCTAAAAAACTGTAATCCCTAAACCCTAAACCCTAAAAACCCTAAAAGCCTGAACCCTATACCCTAAAAATCCTAAAAAATAATAAAAACCCCTAAACCCCAAACCGTAAACACTAAATCCTAAACCCTTAACCTTAAAAACCTAAAAAAAAAACCCTAAAACCCTAAACCCTAAACCCTAAACCTTAAACTCTAAAAACCCCTAAAAAACCCCAAACCCTAATCCCAAAAACCTAAACCCTAAAAACCTTAAAATACTAAAAAACCCTAAACCCTAAACTCTAAACCGTAAACCCTAAACCCTAAAAAAAATCCCTAAAACCCTAAACCCTAAGAATCCTTAGAAACCTTAAAAAATCCTAAGCCCTAAACCATAAAAACTTAACTCTAAACACTAAAAATCCTAAAATAAAATAACCCTAAAACACTAAACCCCAAACATTAAAACCTAAACCCTAAATACCCTATAACACTAAAAAACCCTAAACCCTAAACCCCAAACCCTAAAAACCCTTAAATAAAACCCTAAAAATACTTTTAAAAAAATCGTATACCCTAGATCGTAAATCATAAACAAAACCTAAACACTAAAAAACCCTAAATCCTAAACCATAAAACCCCAAACCCTAAACCCTAAACACTAAACCCTATACCCTAAACCCTAAAAACCCTAAAAGAAAAAACCATAAAAGTAAAAACCCTAAACCCTAAAGCATAAACCCTAAATCCTAAACCCTAAACCTTAAAAACCCAAAAAAAAAAGCCTAAAACCCTAAACCCTAAACCCTAAAACTTAAACCCTAAAAACCCTAAAACCCTAAAAAACCCAAAACCCTAAACTCTAAACCCTAAACCCTCAACCCTAAAACCCTAAACCATAAACCCTGAGATTCCTAAAAAACCCTAAAAATCCTAAACCCTAAACCCTAAACACTTAACCCTAAACCCTAAAAATCCTAAAAGAAACCCCTAAAACACTAAACCATAAAACCTAAACCCGAAATACCCTAAAACCCTAAAAAACCCTAAACCCTAAAAACCCTAAAAAAAACCCTAAACACTAAACCCTAAACCCTAAAAAACATAAAAAACCCTAAAAAAAAACTAAACTCTAAATCCTAAAACCTAAAAACCCTAAAAAAAAACCCTAAACCCCTAAACCCTAAAACCTAAACCCTAAACCATAAAAACCATAAACTCTAAAAAAAACTCTAAACTATAAACCCTAAAAACCTTAAACCCTAAACCCTAAACCCTATACCCTAAAACCCTAAACACTAAACCCTAAAAAAACCCTACACCCTAAAACCCTAAAAATCATTAACCCTAAATCCTAAACCCTAAACCCTAAACCCTAAAAACCCTAAAACCCTAAAAAACCTTTAATCCAAAACCTTAAACCCTAAAAACCCTAAAACCGTATACCCTAAACCCTAAAAATCATAAAAAACCCTAAAAAATCCTAAACCCTAAATAATAAACACTAAACCATAAACAGTAAAACCTTTAAAAAAAACCCTAAAATCCTAAACCCTAAACCCTAAAAACTAAACCCTAAAACCCTAAAACCCAAAAGAACCTAAACCCTAAACCCTAAAACCATAAACCTTAAACCCTAAACCATAAACCCTATCCCTTTTTGGGTTATGGTGTTTCTAATGGTTTTTTTAATTCCTCTTAAGGGCTTAGGCAAGGAGATCTATTATCTCCTTCTCTCTTTATTATTTCTATGGAATATTTCTCTAGAGGTATTAATGCTATTTTTGAGCATTATCCTAATATGTATTTTAGAACTAAAGATGGTTTCCCTATTTCTCATTTGTGTTTTACTGATGATTTCATTATCTTTTGCAATGGTACCTTTCATCATATTAAGAAAATTAAAAATTTCTTGGATTATTTTTATTTGGATAGTGGCTTAGCTATTAATGATTCTAAGAGTTCTTTTTTTACTTCTAAATCTATTGCTTTATCTAAGATAAATAAGATTTCTACTTTTACTAAATTTACTCATCAAAGTCTGCCTTTTAAGTACCTTGGTGCTCCTATTTATAAAGGTTTTAAAATGTAGCATCTTTTTGATGAAATTATTCAAAAAATATGCAATAATATTACTTCCTGGGAGCATCATTTCTTGTCTTATGGTGGTAGACTTACTATTCTTAAAAGGACTCTTAATTCTATGGCTTTCCATTTATTTCAAGTTATTAAGCCTAATGTGGCCACTGTTTTGAGAATGGAGAGGATTCTTAATAAGTTTTTTTGGGGTTCTAGATCTAATGTTCATAGAATGCATTGGACTTCTTGGAATAAGCTTTGAGTTCCTTTACACGAGGAGGGTTTAGGGTGTAAAACTTTATCTGATTCTATTACTGTCTCTTCCTTAAAAATGTGGTGGAACTTTAGAAAAAATAATGGTCTTTTGGCTACTTTTATGCATTCTAAATATTGTCATGGTAAACACGCTTTATATTTCTTTTATAAACATGGTGGTTCTCCTATTTGGAAGAGATTATGCTCTATTAAGTACAAGATGGAATCTCTTATAGTATGGGGTATTAATTCTGGTAACTCTTTCTTTTAGCAAGATAATTGGCTTATTGAGAAATCTATTGACAACATTTTGACTACCTCTTCTGTTTCTTCTATTAAAGTTGATAGCTTCTTTATTAATAAAGCTTGGAATTTTGATGCTTTGTTGGATTTAGTTCCTATGGATATTACTCTTAAAATTAAAGGTTTAACTATAGATAGTGAGAAGAAAGATCAAATTATTTTTAAACTTTCTTATAATGATAGTTTTATTTTTAATGATGCTTGAAATTTTATTAAGAAAAAATCTGACAAATCTGCTGTGTTTGAGAAAATTTGGAGCAATAAAATTCCTACTTCTTACTCTATTTTAGTTTGGAGAATTTTAAAGAAATTTATTCTAGTTGATTCTACTCTTTGGAATAAGGGATTTTATATTCCTTCTAAGTGTTGGTGCTGCTCTCGAATTGAGAATATAAATCATGTGTTTATTAATGGTATTATAGCTACAAGAGTTTGGCTTTAGTATGACAATTTTTTTAACACTAACCTCTTCTCTGGCCACGTAACTTTTAATCATTTTCTCACTGTTATTTTTCATAAGACTTCAAAAGGGCATATTAAAATTATTGTGGCTGTTTGTCTTATTTGGTTCATTTGGATGGATAGGAATGATGCTAAATATAGGAATGTTCCTATGAATCATAATAGGATCATTGCTAGAACTTTTGATAAGATAAATTGTCTTTTTAAGGCTGATTTAATTAAGAATTTCCAATTTCGTGGTTGTAAGTTTATTATTAAAAAGTTAAACAACAATATGTTGGATAAGATTGATGAGGTCTGTTTTAAATTTGTTATTTGGAAAAAACCCATTAAGAATTTAATCAAAGTGAATAGGGATGGGTCTATGAATAAGGATTATTCTGGCTTTGGTGGCATTTTTAGAGATAGTAATGGGAAAATGATTCTTGCTTTTGCTTCACCAATGCCTAACTGCAATGCTATTGTTGTTGAATTTATGGAAATTCACAGAGCTCTTCAAATTTGTTTGTCTAAAGGGTTTTTTAGAGTTTGGATTGAAGTTGATGCCCTTTTAGTTATTCAATTTATCTTACACAATAACTTTGGCAATTATGATAACTATTACGTTATTAGAGATATTAAAAGAATGCTTTCTCATTTAGATTTTAAGATTTCTCATATTTGGAGGGAAGGTAACTCTTGTGCAGATTTTTTGGCTAAATTGGGAGCTAAGTTACAGCAGTTTAATCTTTTCTCTAATCTTGATATTCCTTTCTTGTTAAGAGGCCTTATTAATCTTGATAAAACTGGTCATCCTTATACTCATTCATATTATCAATCATGATTTATTCTTGCTTGTGGATTGGGTTTTGTTTGAGTTTGGCTATGATGTTGAGCTCTTTTAATCTTATTATGGAAGAATATTTTTGCCATTTTTCTGAATTAATGGTTAAGTTTTTGGTTTTACGCTTTATGCAGGCTAGGGGGTTGTTGACTGCTGTTGTGAGGTTCTGTTGGTGGGGTTGTTGTTTTCGGGTTGTTGTGTTGCTAGTTGGTTTTGCTGGCTTTATTTGGGTGTGTTTATGTGCTGGATTTCAGTTGTTTTGGTTTGTTGTTGGTTGTTGCTGTTTCACCACTAATTGGAGGTTCTTGGTGGTTCTTGTAGCTGGTGTTTTGCTGTAGTTGTGTGTTGGTGGTGTTTTGGGTTTTGTGTGGTGGTTTTTGTTGTTTTTTCCTTGCCATTTTTTTGGAGATTTCTGGTATTCTATTTCTTCCATATATGATTAATTGACTCTTTTTCCTGAGCCAATTTTTCCTCTTCTCCAACATTTCTCTTATTTGTTTATTTCTTTTTTATTCTTCTTCTGCTTCAATATTATTTCATTTTCTTATTTAGTTGTTTGCAGGTTTTTAGGTGTTCTGTATTCTCCTTCATTGGGTTGCTTTCTAGTTTATTTTGTCTTTGGTGGAGACCTTCCTGCTTCTCCTCTTGGTTGGCACTGTTTTAGGAGTTCTTTTTTCTTATTCTTCTTGTTATTAGTTAAGGAGTTTAGGCTCATTAGGTTTTCTTTTTCTTTCTATTGTAGCTCTTTAAGCATTTAGTTGAGCCTTTTGTCCTTTTAAGGACTCTTTGTAATCTTTATTTTTAAATAAATGCGAAGGCCCCTTCAGAGGGTTTCTACCCAAAAAAAAACCCCTAAAACCCTAAACCCTAAACCCTAAAAATCCTAAAAAACCCTAAAAAACCCAAAACCCTAAACCCTAAAACTCTAAACCTTAAAACCTAAACCCTAAACCCTAAAAACCATAAACCCTAAAAAAAACTCTAAACCCTAAACCCTAACAATCTTAAACCCTAAACCCTAAATCCTAAACCCTAAACCCGAAAACTCTAAACCCTAAATCCCTAAAAAAAAACCCTAAACCCTAAACCCTAAAACCCTAAACCCTAAACTCTAAAAGAACCTTACACCCTAAAACCCTAAAAATCATAAACCCTAAACCCTAAACCCTAAACCCTAAATTCCAAAAAACCCTAAACCCTAAACCCCTAACCCAAAACCCTAAACCCTAAAAACCCTAAAGCCTAAAAAAAACTCTAAACCCTAAACCCTAAAAATCTAAAACCCTAAACCCTAAACCCTTTTCTTGAAAGTTCGATAGGGATGTTAAGCCCTAGTGAACTAGTCCCGAGTGTTGCAAATCTGGTTTTGATGATGACAAACATGTTTCCAGTGTGTTTTCCTTGGCTAATCTGTTTCAGGCACAAAAGACCGCGAGCCACTCAAGCCAACTCAAGATCGGGTCCAAGTGTGTCAAATGTATGATTTTTCTTTTATTGAGTCAATTGTAATGTAACTGATTCCCTAGCTAAGTAACCTTGCACACACACACTCAGGGAGAGAGATTGAGTGAATTAGAGTTTCTGTTAAAATTTTGTTCAGATCGTCCTGGACGATAGTAGCATCGTCCTGGACGATCCAGTTAAAACAGAAACCCTAATTAGGGCGACTAAGTTAAGAGGGTCTGATTGAGCCGATCGTCCTGGACGATCTACGGATCGTACGGGACGATATGCCCAAATCAGAAATTCTCAGCCGCCAGATCAAGTTAGGCAAGTTCTTATTTTTAGATACTTGGTCTGATCGTCCAGGACGATACGTGTATCGTCCCGGACGATCCAATACAATCATGCCTAAATTAGTCTGGTAGTTAAGGAAAGCAATTAATGTTTAATTGATACGATCACATCGTCCTGGACGATCGCAGGATCGTCCCGGACGATCGTGATCGTCTTGTGCATTTCAGCTGTACGTCCAGAACTATGTACAGGACGATTTGGGGCCTTTTTGAACTAATCGTACCGGACGATTACCCTATCGTCCGGGACGATCAAGTCATTTTTTGGTCGTCCAGCACAGATTTCTCTGGACGACCCGAACTGTCTTCTGGACGATTTCCTTCAATTTGAACTAATCGTCCCGGATGATCGCAGGATCGTACGGGACGATATGAACAACTTTTTCTACTGATCGTCCAGAAGAGCCAGATCGTCCAGGCTGAAACAGCTGAATTTGAACTGATCGTACAGGACGATCTACCGATCGTCCTGGACGATCTTGGCCGACAAGTTGAGATTTAGGGCAAGTTTTAAGCCCTCCTTTAAAAGAACTTTTTCCTAGATTTGGAAAAATCTTTTGCTGCCTTCCTTCCCTGATAAATCCTAGAGAGAGAGAGAGTTGGGAGAGAGAGAAGAGATCTTGTGAGGGGGAGTTAGTGAGGGATTCACTAAGGTTGCTCCAAGCACGGATCAGAGTCGTCTTCTCCGCTCGTCGTCTGTCGTCTAGTCGGTGTTCTTCGTGGGAGGATCGTTCGCAAGAAGATCCGGGTTCTCTGCCCGCTTCAGGAGGAAGCGAAAGGAGTTCGTGGGTTCTCTGCCCGCTTCAGGAGGAAGCGAAAGGAGTTAGTGGGTTCTCTGCCCGCTTCAGGAGGAAGCGAAAGGAGTTCGTGGGTTCTCTGCCCGCTTCAGGAGGAAGCGAAAGGAGGTCGGGTTCTCTGCCTCACCGTGTGGTGAAAAGGAGGTGTTTTGTACAGGCTTCTCCGCCTTGCTGTGGGAGCAAAAGGAGAGTCACTTTCGTTTAGTGCAATACCCGGAGGGGAGGCTCCGGGGAGTGGACGTAGGTCAAGTTGACCGAACCACTATAAAATCTGGTTTGCTTTTCTGATTCAGTTTTGCATTTTACTTTTCAATATAAACTGCTTGGGTGAATATCGTTGGTTGATCTTTTCGTTATTGTTTACTTGTTTCCGCTGCTAAGTATCGAAAAGATTTTTGTAGTTATCGTGAAATTTTTAAATAACCAATTCACCCCCCCTCTTGGTTAGCCTCGGGACTAGTTCACTAGGGCTTAACATCCCTTTCGAACTTTCAAGTGGTATCAGAGAGGGATTCAAAATTTCTGTTTAAAAACTTTTGAATTTGATCCATGGCTAACTGTAACAATCGTAATACTGCTGAAGGATATTCTATAACGAGACCACCGTTGTTTGATAATATTCCATTTGATTTTTGGAAAACACGCATGTCTACTTTTCTTCAGTCTATCGATTATCGCATGTGGATGTTAGTTAAGGACGGATACGAACCACCTTTTTGAATGGTTAACAATGTGAAAACTGAATTGCCATTTGCTGATTGGACGTTTGATTATCGTGATTTAGCACAGTTAAATGCCAAATGTTTGAACTGTTTCTTTTGTGCTTTAAAATCTGAGGACTATATGCGTGTTTCTACTTGTACAACGGGAAAAGAGATTTGGGATAGATTATGTATAACATATGAAGGTACAACTGAAGTCAAACAATCTAGGTTAAACATCTTGTTACATGATTACGAACTTTTTCGCATGAAACCTAGTGAGACTATTTCAGAAATGTACACAAGGTTCACTCAGATTGTTACCTCTTTGCATGCTTTAGGTAGAGAACTTACCAACTACGAAAGAGTGAACAAGATTCTTAGATGTTTGCCTGCTTCTTATGATGCTAAGATTACTGCTATTACTGAATCCAAAGATTTAAATACTTACTCTATTGACAGCTTACTTGGATCACTCATTGCTTACGAGCAAGGGGTGAACCAAAGGCAACTTGATGCAGGTGAACGCAAGAAAGAGAAGACAGTGGCACTAAAGGCCAAAGATTCAGATGCTAGCACTTCCGGGTCTGATAGCGATGATGTTGCCTTAATCACAAGGCAATTCAAAAGCTTTCTAAGGAAGAAACATAAGAACCATCAGAAGTGGAACAAGGGGAAGTTCAATAAAAACTTTAAGGGTTCATCTGAATCGGTTTGTTTTGAATGCAGGAAGCCTGGACACATTAAGGCTGATTGTCCAACACTTAAAGCTCACCCAAGCAAGGAGAAGGGTGAGGAGAAACCAAAGTACAGAAAGGACAAGAAGCGGATTCAGAAGGCGTTCTGGGCAGACTCTGCATCCGACTCTTCTGAGACTGAAGCTGAAGAGGAGGAAACAAACTTGTGTTTGATGGCTGATGATCACCCTGGTCAGTCCGACCAGGAAGAGGTATGTGAGCTTACTTACGATCAGTTATTTGAAGTTTCTGAAAAGATTCATACATCGTATAGGAAGCTTAAGAAAACCCATGCTAGTTTGAAACTAGATTATCTGACTTTGCAAAAAGAGCATGAAGTGTTGATTAAGGATCATTCCACCATTGATAGCAATCACATGTCTTTACTAGATGAGTTTGATGAACTGAATAAAAAGCATTCTGATTTAATTGTTGAGCATAACTTGTTAAAAACAGCGCATGTTGAATTAGAACTTGCTTTTAAGAAAGTGAATGATTTGGCATCTGAGTTAGAAAGTACTGAAAGTGCAAAAACGTTTGAAATTGGAAGTTTAAACAAACACATTGAGTTTTTGAAAGTAAAAATCAGTTCTTTTGAAAATAACAAAACACCGCCTACTTTTGAACAATTTTATGCACCGCCACCTTTTAAAAATTCTGTTGCAAGTTCTTCAAAGCATGTTTCATACACTACTAGGAAGAGGCACTATCACTCACGACGTTTAGTTAATCCTTTTCCTGGTGTTAGATGTTTTTCATGTGGCATGTTAGGACACATATCACACACTTGTACTGTTCACCGTAGTACACATTGGGTGTGGAGACCCAAACTACCTGTTGCACAGCACAGCACACATGCATCGCATTCTTCTTTTCATAAGATGGAACCCAAACCTGTTTGGGTTCCTAAGACTGACATTTGATGATTTTGTAGGTGTGCTCTCACACAAGACCTCGTGAGAGCATGTGGTACCTGGACAGCGGATGTTCTAGACATATGACTGGAGATGCAAATCAGTTCATTTCGCTGGAGGCCAGAGCTGGAGGCAAGGTTACACTTGGAGATAACACCACTAGGAAGGTGGTAGGCACAGGTATGATTGGTGATTCAAAGAATTTTGTGATTGATAATGTTTTGCTTGTAGATGGACTGAAACACAACCTGCTGAGCATCAGTCAACTCTGCGACAAGGGATACAGCATCAAATTCCTGCCCACTGCTGCATTTTAAGCTTAAATGATGAAGTTGTTTTGCAGGGACAAAGGATCAACAACGTCTACAAGCTGGATGTAAGTAGCATCAAATATGATAATTCAATTTGCTTAAAAACTGCTGCTGATGAGTCTTGGTTATGGCATAGGAGATTGTGTCATGCCAGTATGAAAACCCTTAGGAGAGTCACCCAAAAGGACTTAGTTAGAGGTGTGCCCAAGCTTAAGTTCACTAAGGATCACCTGTGTGGTGCCTGTCAGTTGGGGAAGCAAGTCCAGTCCTCTTTTCACTCTGTTAAGGACATTAGCACCTCTAGACCTTTAGAAGTTCTTCACATGGACCTCTTTGGACCCATTAGCACTGCCAGCTTAGGGGGGAGAGTCTATGGTTTTGTGATTGTTGATGATTATTCAAGGTTCACTTGGGTTAAGTTTTTGTCACACAAATCTGAGTCATTTGATGAGTTTAGATCTTTCTCTACTTGGATTCAGAAGAAGTTAGGATGTGAGATTATTACCATCCATAGTGATCACGGAGGGGAGTTTGAAAATGAAAGATTTGGAAGTTTTTGTGAGAATCATGGGATTAGTCATAATTTTTCAGCTCCTAGGACCCCTCAGCAGAACGGGGTAGCTGAAAGGAAGAACAGGACCTTAGTGGAAGCCGCTAGAGCCATGCTTGCTGAGTATTCACTTCCAAAATACTTTTGGGCTGAAGCGGTGAACACTGCCTGTTATGTGCTGAATAGGGTGAATGTGAGAGTCAAACTGAACAAGACACCTTATGAGATCATTAAGGGTAGAAGACCAAATCTGTCCCACCTCCATGTTTTTGGCTGTAAGGTTTTCATTCTAAACAACGGGAAGTCACCCTTAGGAAAATTTGACCCCAAATCTGATGAAGGAGTGTTCTTAGGATATTCAAGTGTGGGGAAATCCTTTAGGGTGTTCAATAGGAGGACTTTGGTGGTGGAAGAAACAACCCATGTAGTGTTTGATGAATCTGATCCTAAGGAGTCTAGATCTGAAGTAGAAGATGAAGAGATTGTTGAGGTTACCCAAGGAGTTGGAAATACAAATTTGGAGGAAAGGGTAGAACCTCAAACCCCATTGCCTAGAGATTGGAGGTATTCTTCGAGTCATCCTAAAGAACTGATCTTAGGAGACCCTTCTGAAGGTGTTAGGACTAGGCATGGACTTAGGAAGGAAGTAAACCATTCTGCCTTTATCTCAATGACTGAACCCACCAACATCAATCAAGCCCTGTCGGATGAATTTTGGATTTTAGCTATGCAGGAAGAATTGAATCAATTTGTAAGGAATGATGTTTGGGAGTTAGTAGAAAGACCTAGAAACCAAAGTATTGTGGGAACCAAGTGGGTCTTTAAGAATAAGATGAATGATTCTGGTGTGGTGGTGAGAAATAAGGCAAGATTGGTGGCTAAGGGGTATAATCAGATAGAAGGGATAGATTTTGAGGAAACTTTTGCCCCTGTAGCTAGATTGGAAGCCATTAGAGTGCTACTAGCCTTTGCCTGTTATAAGGGATTTAAGCTGTTTCAAATGGATGTCAAGAGTGCCTTTTTAAATGGGGTAATTAAAGAAGATGTTTTTGTAGAACAACCCCCAGGTTTTGAGAGTTCCCAATATCCAAGTCATGTCTATAAATTAAAAAAGGCCTTATATGGATTGAAACAGGCACCAAGAGCTTGGTATGAGAGGCTTAGCACATTCCTGTTAGAAAGAGAGTTTGTTAAGGGGAGCGTAGACACCACCCTTTTTCTGAGGAGAATAGGAGATGACTTACTCATTGTCCAGATTTATGTTGATGATATAATTTTTGGATCTTCTGATAAATATTTATGTGATGAGTTTTCCAAAACAATGAGTAAGGAGTTTGAGATGAGTATGATGGGAGAATTGTCCTACGTTTTGGGGTTTAGCATAAGGCAAACAGATGATGGAACTTTTCTCAATCAATCAAAATACACTAAGGACATTTTGAAGAAATATGAAATGGACAAAGCCAAGCCAATCAATACTCCCATGCCCTCCTCAGTTCAGTTAGATAAGGATTCAAATGGAAAATCTGTTGATCAGAAGAAGTATAGAGGGATAATAGGTTCACTGCTTTACCTGACTGCTAGCCGACCCGATATCATGTTTAGTGTATGTCTTTGTGCTAGGTTTCAGGCTGATCCTAAAGAGTCCCACCTGACTGCTGTTAAGAGAATTCTTAGATATCTTTTAGGGACCCCAAACCTAGGAATTTGGTACCCTAGGCACAGCACCTCTTTTGAGATCATTGGATATTCTGACTCTGACTTTGCGGGGTGTAGGGTGGATAGGAAGAGTACCTCTGGGACTTGTCAATTCATAGGACAGTCGTTAGTCTCCTGGTCCAGTAGAAAACAGAACTCAGTTGCACTTTCCACTGCTGAAGCTGAGTACATTGCCTTAGGAAGTTGTGTGGCCCAAGTTCTTTGGTTGAAGCAGCAAGTCTTGGATTTAGGAGTACCTGTTGGCACAATTTCTGTTCTGTGTGATAATACTAGTGCCATCTGTATCTCTAAGAATCCAATCCAACATTCTAGGACCAAACACATTGACATTAGGCATCACTTCAATAGGGACCATGTTACAAAAGGGGACATTGAGCTACATCATGTAGCAACTGAAAATCAGCTGGCTGACATATTCACTAAACCACTGGCCTTTGACTCATTCAGCATTTTGAGAACCAGATTAGGAGTGATTGATATAAATGCTTGATTCTGATGACGGCTGATTTATGATTGTTATGATTGGTATTCTGATTTCTGCTAGTTAGTTTTTTGTATTCTGTTTTCTGATTTATGTTTGTTAGTTTTTGTATTGTGATTTCTGATTCCTGTTAGTTAGTTTTTGCCTTGATTATTTTATTTTCAGTTGATTTTATTTCTTCTGCTAATTTCTGTTTTAGCCTTATTGTTAGTTTGATTTGAGTATTTACTTTGCTATGATTTTCTACCTGTTTTTTTTATGTTTTTCAAAATCTGATCACCGCTCACTACTTCTGATAATCTGAATTTCTGACTGGGAGTTTTTACCTTGTTTTGATTTAGAAGCTGGTAAGCAGTGATTGATTCCACTGAACCTGTTAAAGGGAAGAAACATTGATGATTGTTTCTCTTCCTCTAACTCCTTTACTGGTGTATGGTTTCTTTTGGATAAAAATCTTCTTCAAAATTAAAATGTTAGTTTTTGAAATAGAGATTATTTTATCTTCCTACAGTAATCTGCCTCATATTAATAGTGTTTTTTTCAAAGTCTTGAGTCATTAGTTTGATTTTCTAAATCAAGTGATTGCATTTATCATATGTTGTATGGGTTTTGTTTTGTGAATCGTTCTTCCTTACTGCGGAGAGTCATCTCCTATGTCTGGAAGATAATCTCACAGCTGAGACTCTTTAATGATTATGAAAAGGAGAAAGCTTATAAAAGATGCGCAGTGCGCCAGATAATTTGAAAAAGAGGCATAAAATGAGCCCAAAACTGAAAAGATGCAAAATTGCCAAGTTGGATACACAAAGTGTATCAAAAATCAAAAGATGCGCAAAGCGCCAATCAATTTGAAAAAGAGGCACAAAATGAGCCCAACACAAGCTTTCTTTCCTTTCAGATTATTAAATGTCTTAGAGAAATCTGTGCGTCACTTAATACGTTCAAAAAGCTTGAGTTTGAAAATCTTGATTTCTGATTTTTTACTTTGTAACACCATTATATCAGATATTTTTCTGGAACGAGGCTTGAAAGGATCTCTTTTCAAATCTAATGTCTTTTCTTCTGAATCGGATTTTTGTTTTGAAAGAGGCTTACATCGATAAGGTGCCCGGGGTCAGAGTTACGAAAGTTGATTGTTTCCAACCTTTTTGGATTTCAGCGCTGTCAATCGTCCTCTCATTGGTTTTTGAATCTAAAATCAAGGAAAAATTCTGATTTTCCTGTTTTGTTGTTGTTCTGTGTATGTTTTATTTTATATTTTATTTCCGTATTATGTTTTTCCCTCCTCCTTTTTGTGATGTCAAAAGGGGGAGTCAGTTGTAGTCGTGTCTGTTTCTATTTTCTGAGTCATGTTTTCTGTATTGTTGAAAATTTAAAAAATGTGTGTTTTGTTTGATTTCTTAGTTTCATTTTGTTTTCAGACTACTTTACAAATGTTTGCCATCATCAAAAAGGGGGAGATTGTTGCAAATCTGGTTTTGATGATGACAAACATGTTTCCAGTGTGTTTTCCTTGGCTAATCTGTTTCAGGCACAAAAGACCGCGAGCCACTCAAGCCAACTCAAGATCGGGTCCAAGTGTGTCAAATGTATGATTTTTCTTTTATTGAGTCAATTGTAATGTAACTGATTCCCTAGCTAAGTAACCTTGCACACACACACTCAGGAGAGAGATTGAGTGAATTAGAGTTTCTGTTAAAATTTTGTTCAGATCGTCCTGGACGATAGTAGCATCGTCCTGGACGATCCAGTTAAAACAGAAACCCTAATTAGGGCGACTAAGTTAAGAGGGTCTGATTGAGCCGATCGTCCTGGACGATCTACGGATCGTACGGGACGATATGCCCAAATCAGAAATTCTCAGCCGCCAGATCAAGTTAGGCAAGTTCTTATTTTTAGATACTTGGTCTGATCGTCCAGGACGATACGTGTATCGTCCCGGACGATCCAGTACAATCATGCCTAAATTAGTCTGGTAGTTAAGGAAAGCAATTAATGTTTAATTGATACGATCACATCGTCCTGGACGATCGCAGGATCGTCCCGGACGATCGTGATCGTCTTGTGCATTTCAGCTGTACGTCCAGAACTATGTACAGGACGATTTGGGGCCTTTTTGAACTAATCGTACTGGACGATTACCCTATCGTCCGGGACGATCAAGTCATTTTTTGGTCGTCCAGCACAGATTTCTCTGGACGACCCGAACTGTCTTCTGGACGATTTCCTTCAATTTGAACTAATCGTCCCGGACGATCGCAGGATCGTACGGGACGATATGAACAACTTTTTCTACTGATCGTCCAGAAGAGCCAGATCGTCCAGGCTGAAACAGCTGAATTTGAACTGATCGTACAGGACGATCTACCGATCGTCCTGGACGATCTTGGCCGACAAGTTGAGATTTAGGGCAAGTTTTAAGCCCTCCTTTAAAAGAACTTTTTCCTAGATTTGGAAAAATCTTTTGCTGCCTTCCTTCCCTGAGAAATCCTAGAGAGAGAGAGAGTTGGGAGAGAGAGAAGAGATCTTGTGAGGGGGAGTTAGTGAGGGATTCACTAAGGTTGCTCCAAGCACGGATCAGAGTCGTCTTCTCCGCTCGTCGTCTGTCGTCTAGTCGGTGTTCTTCGTGGGAGGATCGTTCGCAAGAAGATCCGGGTTCTCTGCCCGCTTCAGGAGGAAGCGAAAGGAGTTCGTGGGTTCTCTGCCCGCTTCAGGAGGAAGCGAAAGGAGTTCGTGGGTTCTCTGCCCGCTTCAGGAGGAAGCGAAAGGAGTTCGTGGGTTCTCTGCCAGCTTCAGGAGGAAGCGAAAGGAGGTCGGGTTCTCTGCCTCACCGTGTGGTGAAAAGGAGGTGTTTTGTACAGGCTTCTCCGCCTTGCTGTGGGAGCAAAAGGAGAGTCACTTTCGTTTAGTGCAATACCCGGAGGGGAGGCTCCGGGGAGTGGACGTAGGTCAAGTTGACCGAACCACTATAAAATCTGGTTTGCTTTTCTGATTCAGTTTTGCATTTTACTTTTCAATATAAACTGCTTGGGTGAATATCGTTGGTTGATCTTTTCGTTATTGTTTACTTGTTTCCGCTGCTAAGTATCGAAAAGATTTTTGTAGTTATCGTGAAATTTTTAAATAACCAATTCACCCCCCCTCTTAGTTAGCCTCGGGACTAGTTCACTAGGGCTTAACATCCCTTTCGAACTTTCACCGAGGCTAACCAAGAGGGGGGGGGT